>CM061752.1:205758968-205966658 GCA_030979885.1 Lolium multiflorum
CCAAGTGTTAGCCCATGTATGCGGAAATCGTCAACAACGGGTACATCCAAGGTTAGCCAAACCTTACATCACACTTGTACACATATGTTATGGGCATATGCAAGTTTTCCAGCGATTCCGACGATCCGATGGTCTGTATCTTGAAAAACCCTAGGGCGGGGACCCCGCAGATCTACCCCTATAGCTTTCTCCGTGTGAGGGTTTACCAATGGACTTTTTTACTTGCTTTGGTTTGTTTAGGACATATGTACATGGAAACCATAGGTTGGGCATACTTTACCATAAAATAGGCTCCTTTGAGCCGTGGCGGAGTTTCCACATACAGATCCTGCATTTCACCAAGTGCTAGCCCATGTATGCGGAAATCGTCAACGCCGGGTACATGCAAGGTTAGACAAACCTTACATCACACTTGTACACATATGTTAGGGACAAATGCAAGTTTTCAAGCGATTCCGACGCTCCGGTGATCTGTATCTTGGGAAACCCTAGGGCGGGGACCCTGCAGATCTACCCCTATAGCTTTCTCCGTGCGAGGGTTTACCAATGTTTGTTTTTATTTGCTTTGCTTTGTTTAGGACATATGCACATGGAAACCATAGGTTTGGAATGAAATAGGCCCCGGATGAGCCGTAGCAGGAGTTTCCACATACAAATCCTGGATTTTACCAAGTGTGGGCCCATGTATGCGGAAATCGTCAACGCCGGGTACATGCAAGGTTAGACAAACCTTACATCACACTTGTACACATATGTTAGGGACAAATGCAAGTTTTCAAGCGATTCCGACGCTCCGGTGATCTGTATCTTGGGAAACCCTAGGGCGGGGACCCTGCAGATCTACCCCTATAGCTTTCTCCGTGCGAGGGTTTACCAATGTTTGTTTTTATTTGCTTTGCTTTGTTTAGGACATATGCACATGGAAACCATAGGTTTGGAATGAAATAGGCCCCGGATGAGCCGTAGCAGGAGTTTCCACATACAAATCCTGGATTTTACCAAGTGTGGGCCCATGTATGCGGAAATCGTCAACGCCGGGTACATGCAAGGTTAGACAAACCTTACATCACACTTGTACACATATGTTAGGGACAAATGCAAGTTTTCAAGCGATTCCGACGCTCCGGTGATCTGTATCTTGGGAAACCCTAGGGCGGGGACCCTGCAGATCTACCCCTATAGCTTTCTCCGTGCGAGGGTTTACCAATGGATTTTTTTATTTGCTTTGCTTTGTTTAGGACATATGCACATGGAAACCATAGGTTTGGAATAAAATAGGCCCCGGATGAGCCGTAGCAGGAGTTTCCACATACAAATCCTGGATTTTACCAAGTGTGGGCCCATGTATGCGGAAATCGTCAACGCCGGGTACATGCAAGGTTAGACAAACCTTACATCACACTTGTACACATATGTTAGGGACAAATGCAAGTTTTCAAGCGATTCCGACGCTCCGGTGATCTGTATCTTGGGAAACCCTAGGCCGGGGACCTTGCAGATCTACCCCTATAGCTTTTTTCGTGCGAGGGTTCACCAATGGATTTTTTTAATTTCTTTGCTTTGTTTAGGACATATGCACATGGAAACCATAGGTTTGGAATGAAATAGGCCCCGGATGAGCCGTAGCAGGAGTTTCCACGATTCGGACGCTCCGGTGGTTTGTATCTAGGGAAACCCTAGGGGGCGGGGACCCCGCAAATCTACCCCTAGGGTTAGGGTTAGGGTTAGAGTTAGGGTTAGCAATGGACTTTTTTCCTTTGTTTTAGGACATATGTACATCGATAGCAGATGTTGGGCCTACTGGATCCCGTCGACCCGTCTACGAAGAGCGTCACTCGTGGGATCTACATAAGCCATCTACCATTTTTTTTTTAAAAAAGTAACTATTTTTACATAATTCATACTAGTACATAAATAAAACAAACATAATATAAAGTTAATGACCGAGAAGAAAAAAAGAAAAAAAAGTATGCCGAGGGTGGCCGTCGGCATAGGTGGGTGATGCCCTATGCCGAGGGTGGCCCTCGGCGCCTCGCTGACGCCGTGACCGGGCCGTCACGGCCGGAGCGGGACCGGAGCACATGCTAGTGCTACGCCGACGGCCTTCAGTACGCCGAGGGTGGCCGTCGGCGTATCGGTCTCTACGACGGTATGTCTACGCCGAGGGTCTAGATGGGCCGCTGCCATGGACCGGACGTACGCCGACGGCCCCGACATTTGGCCGTCGGCGTACGCCACGGCCGTCGGCGCAGCGAGCCATTCCTGTAGTGCGCGACGTTAAAGCTACAATCACAAAACCATGTATGCCGCTGTTGGGTTAGAGGTACAATTACCAAATCATGTATAACACTACTGCATCTCCGAAGTACATGTTATGTTTACAAAGCATGCAGTCAAACTCATTTTTCTTTGAATGCTAACTGATAGTTAAGTATGTAGTACGTAGTGTATTTGTTACATCAAAGTTGCTTAACTAATTTTGCCGTGAAAGTACTTTAATGGCATGGTGATTTTTATGGTTATTTACTTTTATAGTCATGAATATATTAGCTGTCAAAGTTGTACTCAGCGGAGTGTGCAAAATCTAAAACGTCCTCTATTTTGGAATCAGGGAAGCATCCTTTTTGTAAGCTATCAAAAATAACGAAGTAAGATATTGTAAAATAGGCCATAAAAACTATGTATGTTGTGAAGAGAATATTTTGGAAATTTTTATAGGTGATAATAATGTGAATTTACATGGTATGTTCTATGAAATATCTTTAAACTGTCAGAACCTAAAAGTGTGACCTAGAAGTCTAAATTAGGGGATTCATCTGCACTTGGCTCCCAACAGTGTATTCCGGGAAGTGATCTTGTCTTTAATTAGAAACTGAGGCCAAAGCTTTGCATCAAGTTAAGAAGTTTAGAGCTTAAGGTTACTTTCCTAACAAAGGAACTAATTTTCTAGCTACAATGCCCCAAATGATCACTGCCAGTCTCTGCTCACATGCACCACATAGTAAGGTAGAATCATCACGCAAAAGGGAGGCGAGACACAGATTCTTAATTAGAACTTGTTTGCAAAAATGGGAAAGGTCGTAGTTCGGCCACCCTCGTCGCTGAAGACGATTCGGTGTTCATACATAGTTTTGGATAATGAGCCATGATAAGAACTTGAATTAAGGATGCACCCACACTCTCTGCATGGTCTTTTTCATATTGGAGGAAGTCGGTCCTAGAAATTGAGCATGATAGGTCAAACCCGCCGAGTATTGCAGGAAAAGAAAGTTTCTAAATCGTATTGAAAATGTGTGTAGCTGCACGTTGGCACCTTGAACGAGTTCTTGTCTCACTTGCTATTATATTCATAAATGGCCTCAAAGTGTACAAACGATGCACACTACAGATATGTTCGTTCACGTCACTCCCTATACATGCATACTCATCTGGCAGCCTATCATCGGCAATGATCGAGCAGCGGCAGTGGCAATAAGCCCCCCTCATGTTCAGGAGGCTTATTGAATTTGTGTCGGGGAAGTGAGAATCATGGGAGTAGATAAAGCAACCACCCTGATAACAAAGAGAAGGGAAGGATAGGAGAAGGTTTGTAAAAAGGAGAGAGGGATACACTAGGGTTTGGCATCTGAAACCGTGGCCCACCAGTCAGAGAGACGGTTTCACACAATCAGGGGCGGAGCTGCATGGTGTGACCCTGATGCACATGCATCAGGATAAAAAAAAATTTAACACTAATTGTGAGCTTAATGAAGTAAATGCATCAGGTTAGACTAACAAAAGTGCATCATGGAGGCATAATTTCAGCTAGGAAGGTTGAACATGCATCAGGGATGCTTCGCCTCCAGCTCCGCCCCTGCACACAATAGCAGTGCACCAGGGGATACAACTCCGGTCCTCGCCATATATTCTAGGGGCATTTTTTAAAAAATATTAGGGACATGTTATTCAAGTTACTTTGATGAATATGTGGGCATTTTATTCGATGTTTGGGCCCGTTCATACATTCTAGAAATTGTTTTCCAACAGCAATAGTTCCTGTTCGTCGATCGCGTCAGCGTGGTGCCACCGGGGAGTAGGCGAATGATTGAGCGTGGCGTCAAGATGGTGACACAAGTGCACTCTATTTTTAGGCCTAATCGGTTTACTTTTTGTTTGCACTAATCGCGTTTGCGTATGGGGTAGCCCCATCGAGGTGATAGCTGCATACTGTGCATTGGATCTACGGCTACAGGACGACGTTCCGACGGCACAAACAACTCTTAGTTTCTTTTTCAGCGAGCACGTTAATTAATGAAGAATGATGTTCCAGACAAGTGCTCTAATCTACACGGATCATTGACATTAAGTGAAGTTATGCATAAACGGGGACCATATACAGTATTATGTATCGATCGGACGTAATTGTATTTTGAAACAAAACGATTTTTTTTTTGAAACGATACTGTGTTTTGATGTGTACTAGCACACTAAGATCTTAACTCACCATTCTTCAACAAAAGATAATTCAGATTTTTGTTAGAAACATTCACCCAACTTTGATATACTATGTACCAAAAAATTTGCAGTCAAATTGAACCCCACAACTTAAAAAACAACTCTGACTATACATAGTAACAGCAAGATACTATTCACTATAGAATTTGCATTGGATATTATTCATAGCTCCACTTTGTCTGCTTACCAAGCGGCCGGTAAATCAAATTTGGATTCACAATGTTATGACATTATAGTTCTGTATATACTGTTTCTATGACAAGAACTGTTTTCAAGTTCTTTCACAGCTTCTAGATGTATTATATTGGTCATCTAGTCTCACCAGTTAGTACACCCCAAAGAGGTGCTAGTGGACAATCATACTATATGCCTCCAACGTACCTCTTTCGATGGCGTGTAATATAACTTATATAATTATATGCACATTTTGCTGACTTGACCTATGATTTTTTAATAGCAGGATTTGTTATGCACCATCGTCGGACACGTATTGCCAAAAAGCAACGGAATCCATATTTTTGAATAGGTTGGTGCATTTGGACTATCATCATTTACTCTAATAGGTAGACTGACTGCATGCACCGGAATGTAGTTCCAACCACTGTTAATATACTAGATAAAATCTGCTCCATTGATCCGGCCATGGTAGATTTAAAGGATATGCTAATATATGGTGAAAGCGAAACATTATCTGACTAGACTGGAGGTATACATGGACAGCCTCCTGGCAATTAACAGGTTGATGCCACATGTACTTTAATTTATTTAGTTCATAGGTTGGGGAAAGCTAGTTTTGGCTAGTGAATATTTTTCTATCCTACATACACATGGCATTGTTGTGTCTTTTCAATAACCAAAAGTTAGTTAGTAAATACAGAAAGTTAATGGACTCTATTGGTGGTTAAAAAATAGTTTGTGATTATCGGTCTCCGGCAGAATTTAACAAGTACATGATTGGGTAGTATCTTATTATTGGTGGACAAAAGAATATCTGTAAGAACTTCAAACCGGACTATTTAGTGTCTCGTTATTTATGTGAACATACGAATTAACATTTTATTGCGATAATTCAATATTTTAACATCATTTTCTTAAAAAAGTAGAATACATTTAGTACAAAATGTCAGGAGTCGGATCTCAAGTGGAGACTACAGGACCGGCGAGTTGATTACCCACGAGTTGATTAATTGGAGAATAAACCACCCAGCTAGATTCGCTACGTCAGCCTTACGGAGGCGATTATAATTACTTTACAATACAATAACCTCCACGTCGTCCTTCACGTCACGATACATGAACTACTTGGATTATCTTAATCTGCATCATTGATTGTTTAGTACCAAGCTGGCACTATAGAACTTGCCGAGGGTGAACCCTAGAAATAAATTAACCTAACTTAATAGGGAATTCCCTTTCTTTTCGTACCGCCTTGTAGCTTTTTCTGCCCTGAATGATTGAAAGGGAACGATACATTGGTGCTTGGTAGGGACATTCACATTAAGGATCCTGGAAGATCAAGCAAGAAAGACAATCCAAAGTCTAGGTAAAAAGGAGTCAAAAATATATCTTCTGGGCGTGACCGTGTCACTGTTACACTTTGCATAGCTGATTAATTAACCGGCTAAAGATTGTGACGGGACACTGAGCATATCTCAGGGATTTCATGTAGCAAAACAAAACTAAGAATCTATTGAGGTCTATATTTTTAGCAAAGATAAATGGATGTTCATTCGGTTGGACCTTTTTTCTAGGCCAATGCAAACCCATTCAAATGGTGCCTTGTCATGGAAAAACAATGAAATTTCTTATGATGTATAAACAATACTGAGGTAAGAATAACTAGCTACATATGCATGCCATCTAGAAAAATAAAATGGATCGAACTTCATTGGCAAAAGGTGGCCGTTGGGTTCACATGCATAAACACATATTGCATGCTTTTAGTATAAATGTTGGTATTTTTAATATATACTTGTCAAACTTTACAAATTGAGTGTTTGACAAACCCAACAAGCAGGTAATGAAAAACAGAGGGAGTGCAAATTGTTTGCATGGCTTGCTCTTCACGGAAAGCTTCTTACCGCTGACATGCTTGCCATCCGAGGTTGGACCCACGACCCAGTTTGTCCCCTTTGTCGACGTGCGCCTGAGACGGCCGTGCATCTTTGCAAAGACTGCCCTTACACTGCGGCCACCTGGAACATGGCCAAAGCTTGGGACAATGATGCTTCCGCCGACTCCAGAACATCCTTCATCTCCATTTCTGAATGGTGGGATCACATGATAGCCGAAAAAGCCTCGCAAAGAGCAAAGACGTATTAGCGGGCGTCTTCTCTATGTTATTTGGAACGCGTGGAAGGAAAGAAACCATCGCATTTTCACCGGCCTTCGGCTCACTTACCCGGAGGTTGCGGATATTGCTAGGGAAGACATTAGACAGCGTGAGCGCGCTTTTGCCACCATGGGGCCCGCCATTCCAGCCGAGCCAGACTAGTTTTCTTTTCTTTTTGGTGGGTTCTGCTATGTTATCACCTTAATCTAAACATGCGCCTCCTTGTACAGTTTGGTTCATTTTCCCCCTTGCTTTATAAAAAGACAGTGCTCCTGTCGGTTGCTCCAAAAAAAACAGAGGGAGTATATATCAAAATAAGAGGTGTGTAATGTTTTTTTTATTTCTTTCACTGCATAAGACGAATTCCCATAATATTATTATATGGTCGAATAAGCAACGATGTCTTCTTATTTTCTTTAGCACTGATATCCTAAATCCCTTAGAAGACGACTATTATAAACCGGTCTAATAAAAATAATGTGCATAAATCAATGAAAAGCTACCGTATTAGTATGTGAATCCTTCCGCTTTGCCTTTGATGTGTAAATTCCATTCATCAACACTAACGAAACTTAATTCGTAGATTCTATTTGATATTCTATTTTTTCTAGAATTAACATAGTCAGAAGCCATTTTTCTTTTGTCATCTGATACGATATCTCTTATCTTTAGGGCATGAAAGATTCATATATAAGCAATTAATTACAAGTAAATGTAGTATTCCGTCGATTTTAAAAGCAATTATGTTGGTTCAAACATATTAGATGCTTCCATCCAGATCAATGAGGAATCAAAATTATGTATACCTCAGAGGTAACAGAGACATTGCCACGTGTATGTAGCATTGGATTCCTTTCTTGGCTTGCTAGCTTTGTGAGAAAAACGATTCTAAGACAAAAGCTTTCTAGGAAAAACAATAATAAAACTGTACGACCGAATTGCAAGGAAGACCACTTTCATATTATTGAAACGAAGAATTTCTAAACTAAGCATGATTGCAACATATTCAACTGTTCGGATTACACGCACCAGCGGATCGACATATATCATTTTGAATTTATTTTGGGTTGTTCAATTTAAGTTGTCATTTCAAGCGCGCAAGCTAATCAAGTCGGCTGATGAATCGAGCCGTTAATTTGAATCTATCTGCTTATTCAGGAAGAAAAATCATCACGGTGATGCATGGACCCGTACGATGTAGCCATCGTTACGCCACCTTTAAACAAAATCTTTAGTTAACTAGTGGGTTGTTCGACCATTCTGGCCCCATCAAGATTATATATACTAATAGTAATATGCATAGTACATATGCCTTCACATATTGTTAGTCGTGATGCCAGTAAGATGTCTCTGTGTTCTTGAGTGTGCCTCTAATTATATTACCAAGCACACGCTACATTAATTATTTAATCATATTCTCTTACCAGTACTACTAATTTTTAATTAAGTTTAGTGTGTGATCATAGGTAAGGCTTGTCCCGTCTGTGACTCCATTGGTAGCCTGTGTACAGTGCTGTCAGTGCATACACGCCCAATTAATCTGCCAATCAATAAATACCAAACTATAGCTAGGCTCTCCACCATATTTTTGAAACTGTAGCATTCTTTTAAGCTTTTTCCGAATAAATTCTTTTAAGCTTAGATCCTCAACCACTTGTGATTATTTTTTTCCATGTATATCTTTATTTTTTCATGGGTAAAGGCTATAAACTTATGCTTTTTTTTCGGGAAATGAATGTACAGCCTGTTTGGTTGGAGGGAATTATAGCTAGGGAATGGGAAGTAAGGAGGTATGACACGAAAAGTCTCTTGTATGGTTGGAGGGATTGGAAATTAACCACGGAAGGGGAAAGGGAATTATGGAGGCGAATTCTCTTGTAACTCTTCCCTAGGGGACCCCTGGTAATTTAACCGAGACTGGGAATTAACAAAGGGAAAAAAGAACGTGCGTTCATTGTGCCGTCCGCGATCCAAGGATCCACTCGAAATAACCACGTCCTGAACTCCTGCTCTACAGAGACGATACCAGGCGAAGAGATCAGCTCATGTAGGAAGGTAGGCCTCCTCTTCCTCTTGTTGTCCCGTATTCTAGGAATTTGCATGCAAAGCTTGCCTGCTAATTTCTTTTGTATCCATCTCATCTGACCGTACCAACAATTCTGATTTGTCTAGCTTTTCTCATCACGAGATCAACAGAATCTCTATCACTAGTTCACATATCCATTTGTTTAATTATTTTGTTTCTGTAGATCATAGCAAAATTCAGAAAAAAGACTACAGATGTGTACAGCGGCAACGATGTTTTGATGGAGTACCTAATAACGGCTGATTTCTCAATTCCCCACGGTAAGTCTCAACGCACACCAAACAAGGGAATGAGACTAAAAGTCTATTTCCCATCTATTAAGCCATCAGCCAACTCCCACCTCTAAACTCCCATTCTCCATCCGTTAGGTTGCCAAACACGCTGGTAGGGAATAGCGATACGAGATTGCAAACTAGCTAACTCAGGTACATGTGAAGAAACGGAACCACTTCGCATACGGCAATACATGTACGAATCTCATACAACAATGATTATGAGCCATACATGATAAATGGATTGTTCAATCTAGCCATGCACGTGAGTCGTTAGACAAAACTCGGACCAAAATTGTGGTACGCATAGCACTACTCGTGAAGAAATGTACAAGTTAGATTGATTCTGCTCGCGTGAATTAATCGAATAGAGTAAATTTGCAGTTTTTGGACCAATCAACATATCAGCAGGGTGTGATTAATTTGTGCAATATATGTTCGAATCGTGCATTTAACTCCAGAAATCTAGACTATATTGCATTTAAACCATATATTAACTTGATTCGGAAGAAGAAAAAACGGCCAGTTCAGTAAGCCTTTAGTTGCCCTTTGTGATACTATATAGGATCCTGCTGTTTGGGTAGATCAGTTTTTTCTCTGAACCCAGCTAATATGGTCCAGAATTAATGTAAAGCACAATATGTTCCGGTGTCAAGTCCGTAATATGAATGCGCGTGCATAGTGCATGTACTGAAGTAGTAGCGATTAGATGATACAGCTCGTTTCGAACTAAGAACACAGTTTACCCTTGTTATCACCAGAATTTGGCCGGGTCAGAGGTGGGCCGCGATCAAGATGGACGTGAAGATTGTACATGGAAGAAAATACGTGAATCGGCCTTTTATACCAAGTTGGGCTAAACTGCCCATGTATCTGTAACATATTAGATCGCATCTTAGTTTAGAAGTTAGAGTTTTACCCGTGCACGCACGTTAGAAAGTCCCCTGGACTATAAATATGTATCTAGGGTTTATGGAATAAGCAACAACCAACGTTCAACACAAACAATCTCGTCATCGCCAACCGTCCCCAGGGTTTCTCGGTAAGCACCATGCTGCCTAGATCGCATCTCGCGATCTAGGCAGATACCAACCCACGTTGTTCATGCGTTGCTCAGATCAAGCCTTTTTGATGGCGAACAACGTAGTTATCATAGATGTGTTAGGGTTAGCATTGTTCTTAGTATCATATGCTGTCGTAGTGCAACCCTTGCGCATCTAGCCGTCCTTGTACCTCATCATGGGTGCAGGGGCACACCCCTCGATCATTATTTAGTAGATCTGATCCGTTACGATTGCTCCTTGATTCATCAGGATTAGTTTAATATCTGCAATAGTTAGGCCTTACAAAGGGTTGGAGGATCCAGCTGGCATGTAGGGTGTAGTTTGCTGCCCCTAGACAGGATGTTCGAGGATCAACCTAGTGTTGGTTTTTAGGCCTTGTCTAGGATCGGCTTACGATCACCGTGTGCGTGAGCGAGGCCCAATCGTGAGTAGGATGATCCGATTATGCGGTGAAAACCCCAAATCGTCGTGGATCTCATATGCTTTATCTTGATCAAGCAGGATCACCATATATTCGGCCACCTTGGACGAATCATGGGTGGATCGGCTCCATGAGCCGATTCACGGGATAACCCGAGAGCCGATCGAGGCTCGTATTTAACGTGTACGTGTGTGCCCTGCAGAAACTAAGCGAGGCATCATCCACACCTTCCTGACCAGGTATAGGTCAGGTGGCACTTGCAATTTGCATCGGCGCGCGCCGAAGGCTTTGCGGGCCGTCGCTCGAGGGACCGGGGCCAGCCGCAGCCCTAGTTCTTCCCGGCTCTACGGTGTTGACCGGTCACTGCCCGCCGGTGGGTTCTGACGTCAACACATTCTGGCACGCTGGGACAATCTTCAACATCCACCACATCGCCGTCTACATCAGAGATGGCGGAAGAAACTCCGGTCACCTACGAGGAGCTCAATGGCGAGCTCAAGAAGAAGTATGACGAGGTCAAGCCTTCCTCGAAGCCGACCTCATCGGCTCTTTCCACAGGACCCGTTCCCATGGCATCGGATGGAAGGGGTTCTCACCTGAGCGCGCGATGGAGTGGACCTATCCACCGTCGGAGAAGAACGCACCAGGTCGCTGCGTCAGGAGATCAACTTCATGGTGGCTCATTCTGCGCCATTCGTGAGAGCTTGGTGAATACGTTGGACGCGTCGCTCTGCGCGTGATCCGGAGATCATGAGCCCGGTACTCTCGTCGGGACCAGCCCTAGGGACTACCAGGGGAATTGCTACTCAGTCCCGTCCCCCGCTGCCGTTCGCGTTGGCAGCGCCCGAGCGCCGAATTCATGCCTACGTCGTCTACAAGATTGGTGGTGACCCCAGTGACTACCAATTCCTACAGGACGCGCCCAAGGAGATCCCGCACGGATACGCATGCGCATACGTGCCAGACTGCAGCGCCTGGGCACCCTCGAACCAGGTTGCAACAGCGGGGACTTCTGGAACAACAGGAGGAGGAACGTCGGAGGCAGACCCCGAGAAGCAAACGTGGCTAGCTAAATACGCCACCCCGACAAAACTCCCGAGCCCAGCTCCTGCAGTTGGCTCAGAACCGGAAAAACAAGCATGGCTGGTTAAGTACGCCACTCCGACGAATCTTCAAGGTTCGGCACCTTCAGCCATCACCGCGGATCAGATTTGTACGATTCTGAAAGATCAGTTCGGCATGATGCCGAAAAGGAAGACGGTCGGCTATACCAAGCCGTATCCCAACGAGTACGAATTGATCCCGCTACCTCCCAAGTATCGGCTCCCGGACTTCACAAAGTTCAGCGGATCAGATGGTTCCAGCTCCATCGAACATGTGAGACGATATTTGGCACAGCTGGGCATGATCTCAGCGTCAGACGAGCTGCGTGTGAGGTACTTCTCACAGTCCCTCACAGGATCGGCTTTCGGTTGGTACACATCGCTGCCACCGAACTCGATCCAGACTTGGAAGCATTGGAAGAACGGTTCCACGAGCAATATCACTCAGAGGCTTCCGAGGCTGGCATTGCCGATTTGGCACAAGTACGACAGAAGCGCGGGGCAGTGGCGGAATACATCCAGCGCTTCAGGACCGTTAGGAACCGATGCTATTCGGTTCACGTGAGCGAAAAAGAAAGTCGAGTTGGCGGTGGTGGGTCTATCATCATCGATCAAGGACGTGGCCTCCCAAGCAGACTACCCTTCATTAGCACACATGGTGCAGAAGCTGTCAGCGTATGAACAGCGCCACCAGATGTCTACCAGGACAAATTCAAGCGCGTGGTTACCATGGTTGACACATGCGAAGATGAAGGTGCTACGGGAGAACAAGAGGTCGCGGTGGCTGAGTGGACTCGAGCCGCAGGCCCAGTAACCTGCAAATGGGTGAAGCCACCGGGGTAAAGAAGTTCGACCCGTAGCCGAAAACCGAGCAGATTTTGATCTCTTACTCACGAAGCACATAAGGTACCCGAAGGTGCAAGGCTCCCTACAGTGCAAGAGCTGAACGGAAAGCCATAGCAAGTGGCATAACACGTTCACCCACACCACCAACGACTGCAGGGTGTGGCGTCAGCAAATGATAGAAAATGGGCGACTAATTTTTAACCAATACGCCATGAAGGTCGACACACCCCTTTCCGTCAACATGGTAGAGTTTACTCATCGGGAGGGTGCCGACGATTTCTCAGCCGAGCATCAACCTTGGGTGGAGCTTGGACACCCTACGAGAGGGGCGGGGATGAGGACGCTACTCTCTGCTAGCAAAGACACGGAGGCCGCTCCCATGCGAGTCGGCTCCGTCCGGATAACAGCGCTAAATCCCACGGAGGAGAAGTGAAAGACATAAGATATCAACGACCCCTCTCCGATCACCTCCTCAACAAGTATGTGAGTCGGTATGACCAACACGCGACACGGCGACGATGATGAAAGAGATCGTTTGGCCAGAAGAAATGACAGAAGGCATCGTCGGCATAATCACGATGAGGAGCGACAGGAGCGCCATGGCAGGGAGCAGGACGATACGGACAGGCACTGCCTTCTTGATCTTGCTGGGATTCAGGAGCCAAGGCCGATTACCAACAATCGGCAACTGCCCAGAATGCAACCAGAAAAAGAAGGAGGCAGCCAACGTGTCTGTGTTCGAGCGCCTAGGGCCTCTCCCACCACAAAACAGACGTGCTGAGATCCCTCAGTTGGAAGATCTCGAGGATTCGGAAGACGAGGGGGAAGACGAAGAAGATAGGTGTCACCGTCCAAGATGGTGCCCTGATGGTCTCAGCCATTCACAAAAGCGCAGGGTTCAGCGATTACGCGGTCTGGAGGAAGCCGAAAGGTTATACTTGCATACGCTGAGGAAGGCACGACCTGATTTGGCTGCGAAAGTCCAGAGGACCCTGGATGAAGAGGGACTGCCGCAAAGAAAAGAGTGGCGCCCCAAGCAAAGGAAAGCCGATGATGAAACATCGGCCGGCACAAACATGGTGCTCGTTCGTCCGGCGAAGTGTGATTACACGATGCGCCCGAGGTGGACAACAGCAAACGCACCAACGTGATAAAATCGGAGATTGGGCTGGTTTTATCCACCGACATGGACGAGTAGCAAGACTACGTCAATAAGCAAAGGTGGCGAGGCTGATCCTTGCGATCGGCCCTCCAAAAATTTATGAAGGGACATTACAAGACCTTCACCGAGCAAGCAACGTGGAGGCCGATTCCAGCAATCGGCCAAAATTATCCTCACCATCTATTTTGCCTGGGATCAACGTTTGACCCAACAGGGACTACCTGAAGAGCCGATACCATCAATTCTCTTGACAGAATCGGCTCGGGGGGGCACCTAGGTGGATAAAACATGAGGATATGAGATAGTACTATCAAATATGGGGGCCGACACACAAATCGGCCTAAAAAATTCAAAAAAATTTGAGCGCAGCCGATGCAGCAGACATCGACTTAAGGATATAAGAAGCCGATGCATGGACATCGACTCTAGCGGCATTATGCGATGTTTATCGAGTCTTCACCAAATTCAGGCGCCGATCTGACCAGCAGGGCGCTAAGAGCGGACTGAAGAAACTCGGGGGGCAGCTCACCTTGAAGGCTCTCTGCTCTGGGAAGCCGATTTATGTGCAAATCGGCTGGCTCTGCATGATCAAGCCTAGGCTCATTCCGCTAATTTGCGCGTCCTCGTTTCTGTTTTTGCCTTGGCTAAAGACTCGGGTGCGACGGGCCTAGTAGATGTTCTATGGAGGAACGATTGGGGCACCATCGGCACAGTCTTTAAATCGCAACCTTCTTTGCAGCTATGATGAGCGCTCGCTAGAAAGGACCGCTGACAATGTGAATTTCAGACTCTCTGGATATCCCACGGTGTTTACCGGAAAGAAAATCATCGGTTGAAGGAGGGACGGGCCCCGAGACCGATGCGGTGCTACTCCCGGCTCATCACGCATTGGCAAAGGGAACGAGTCGGCAAGGTCAGGTAGAAGAGGGAATCGGCTCAATTAGACTTAGAAGAAATCGGTCAAATTGAGGAAAAGTTCTTCACTAATAAGCAAGATTTCTTACATAAAGAGCTGATTGCTCTCAAAAGGAAATAGGGGATGCATTGCCCCATCTACTACTGTTGGCCCTATTCTAGAGGTCCCTATCTACGGACATCAACGCCCTCGTCGTCGCCCGTTGCTGCCGTCGGCGGCCCCCACTCCCGGCCAGACTCGTCGTCGCTCAGCCGCCCGCCGGGCCCTCGTTGTCTTCATCTTCGTCGTCAGCGTCGTCCTCGTCGAAGTCGCTAAGGTTGCCCGGCCAAGGGCAGAACCGCTGGCCGGCGGCTCATCGGAGGAGGTGTCGTCCTCGTCCTCCTCCTCTTCTTCCTCCTCCTTCACCCCCTCGGAGGAGGTGAAAGGAGAAGCGATTGTCATCGCTCTCCTCCTCCGATTCCCCGTTGGCGAGGAACCGGAGGTCGCTCTCCGTCCGTCGAGGACTGGTCGTCCTCGGACCAGATGGAGAAGTCAGTCTGACTCCTCCCCGGCCGCAATGGCGCGGCGGATGTTGGCCGCATGGACCTCCGCCGGGTTGTGCTCCGGCGTCGGCTCGCGAGACGAAGAGGACTGGGTGGAAAGATCCGATGAGGCAGAGGAGGAAGAAGACATGGTGGCGCAGGGGGCTTTTGGAGTGCTAATGCGAAGGAGATGCAGAGGAGAACTGTTTGCTGCGGTTAAATAAAAGGGGGCATAGTAGAAATTCAATGCCACAAGCGATTTGAGAGTGGTGATAGCACAGCCAGTAGTCTGAGAGAAGTTGAGAAGGCAAGTTATCATGATGAAGGACTCTGCGACGGTTCTGCTCTGCCACGACATGACCCGACGAGAGAAAAGCATAATGATTTTGGAAATGTCATTTCCAAAACCAGGGGGGCATGTGTTATCACCAGAATTTGACCAGGTCAGAGGTGGGCCGCGATCAAGATGGACGTGAAGATTGTACATGGAAGAAATACGTGAATCGGCCTTTTATACCAAGTTGGGCTAAACTGCCCATGTATCTGTAACATATTAGATCGCATCTGTTTAGAAGTTAGAGTTTTACCCGTGCACGGTTAGTGCACGCCCACATTAGAAAGTCCCCTGGACTATAAATATGTATCTAGGGTTTATGGAATAAACAACCAACGTTCAACACAAACCAATCTCGGCGCATCGCCAACCCCTTCGTCCCAAGGGTTTCTCCGGTAAGCACCATGCTGCCTAGATCGCATCTCGCGATCTAGGCAGCACGAGCCTGCCCACGTTGTTCATGCGTTGCTCGTACTGAAGCCTTTTTTATGGCGAGCAACGTAGTTATCATAGATGTGTTAGGGTTAGCATTGTTCTTAGTATCATATGCTGTCGTAGTGCAACCCTCGCCATCCTTGTACCTCATCATGGGTGCAGGGCGGCACCCCGTGATCATTATTTAGTAGATCTGATCCGTTTACGATTGCTCCTTGATTCATCAGGATTAGTTTAATATCTGCAATAGTTAGGCCTTACAAAGAGATTTGGAGGATCAGCGGCATGCAAGGTGTAGTTTGCTGCCCCTAGACGGGATATTCCGAGGATCAACCTAGTGTTGGTTTAGGCCTTGTCTAGGGCTGGCTTACGATCACCGTGCGTGGGCGCCCAATGTTGAGTAGGATGATCCCGTTATGCGGTGAAAACCCCAAATCGTACGTGGATCTCTACTTCTTTATCTTGATCAAACGGGATCACCCATATATTCGTACCTTGGACGAATCTTGGGTGGATCGGCTCCGCCAGGCCGATTCACGGGAGCCGATCGGGGGCATTGTATCGATTATATTTATCATGCTAAGAGAAGACGTGTCTTCCCTACCATTGTACATGCCCTGACGTAAAATTGCAAATAACTTAAATGCTCTTTTCGGAGAAAGCCTAATCATTCAGCAAGAGCACAAGTTAGCATTTGTTCTTATATGGGACAAGGGTCGATTTCATTGCATAAAGATTTCTGTAAAAACGGGAGTGATGTTTTGGCACATGGGAGCGTATGCTCCCTTTATTTTGAAATACATGTTAGGCACATTTTAAAATGTCAAAAAAATTGAAACAAAAATTTCGCACGTACATCTTCATGTGCTACGCGCTCACAAAGTCGTTTCATGAAAAATCGACATGTCATGTGGCGTGTGTAAAAAAGACAAAATTCAGTGCTGAAACAAAGACTTGTCACAAGATAAATTTTCTCTTTTTCGCTTAGACTACAAAAAATATCATTTTTTCGTGAAACTTGTGAACTATATATTTTCAAATGTACATGTAATTTTTTATCAAATTTTAGCCTTAAAATTATGGCACCTTGGTAGAGGCATCAGAGCCAAATTGAGTTTCTGCCTGTATATGATACAGTAGGTGGCAAACACTACTAGGCATCTACTATCACGAAGGAGGCAGCTCCCATAATTTTTTTCACTTGAATCCTTAAACTCCATAATGATCAGTTGTTGTACAGTTGATGGCCCCATGTCCGAGAGAAAGAAAACGTACTACTACGCCAGCTGTTAGCTCTTCTCGTATCTTGTAACGTGTCGTGGTCACCAAAAGAGCGCGTTCGATCAGTAGGGGAGGTCCTCTTCACCATCTATTTTCGCTCCCTTTTGTATTTTCGGGGCAACGAAAAGCCAGCATCCGCACTTTCCGCAACACGCTGTCGGTTCTATGTTAAGGTACTCAATCACGTGACACGTGACACCGTTATTAGATCTGAAAGTTTCAGACTAGATGCAAGAAGACAAAATTGGCTAAACCGAAAAAGTTGCTGCCTTATGCCAGTTATGCTAGATAGTGGGTCTCCGGCTTACATTGGCATCTCCGTACCTTCAACGTCGGGGCGATCGTCTAACTCACGTTGAATAGGGCACAAGATCGGAAACGATGACGATCCCTTAGCGCTTTTGAGATCGAAGTCCCGGTTCCTCGGAGGACTTGTCGGAGAGTATCAGCGACTATAACGTGAACTTGGTTGGACTTAACATTGAGCCTCTAGTATGACTCCGAGAAAAATCCTTCGGAAGATCAAGTTCATCACTCTCTGATATGTGGCACTAGCATTTTTCAACTCGAAGGTGTGCCGTCCATTCAAATAAACCAACCAAACCGGGGCAGGAAACGCGGTCTTGCCGAGATCTTCTTCGGCCATAGTATCTATTGCACTGTGTGTTTCATCAAAGCTGATCTTATGCCCTGATGCAAGCATGTTAGCAATTGTCATAGGATATTTGTTCTTTGGCATAGCTCTGTTGAAATCTCTAAAATCTATACCCGCCCTAATCTTGTTGGATCCTTTTTTCTTCACAAGCACGATGTTGGAATCCACTCAACATATTTGCAAGACGGATAAATTCTGCCTTCGAAGTCGCTCTATTTCCTGCATTGTCTTAGATCTTTGGATTGAATTTTCTAGCCAGTTGCTTATGAGGCCCAGAAGCCGGCCTTGATGGGCAACAAATGTTCGAACAATTCTCGACAACGGAGCGTCTCGAAATACTCCCATGCGAAACGATCTACATACTCTTTGACTAACGGTTATTTCCGCCTTGTAATGAGCTTTCAAGTTTTGTTGACATAGTGACCTTCTATTGTGCCATCTCCGATATCTACCTCATCCATAGGATCGGCGGTGTAAAACTGATCCAGCATGCTCCATGTTGCCCCGATGCTTATCTAGGCGTTTATGTAACCATTGATGGTTCCAATTACCTACAGCTAATGTAGTTGGAATTGAATTACTGATCAGCTTTAGAGAAATACGAAACTCAGAATCAGCACTGGTTGCCACAAAATCGGGCTTCAGATCAAGTATCTGAAACACATGTAGCAGGATCTGCCAGTTGGTAGTACTTGACTAAGGCAATAGCTTGAATCATCCGACAATCTCCACTTCATCATCAACCCATTGGATGAGATGCTGATGCATTGTAGAAGACACACATTGTTTGGCATGAATCAATGCAGCCCATCGGTCACATTGTAGTTTAGGTTGCACATCAATAATGAAAAGTTGTGGCCAAAGTTTTCGTCCTATGATGATTCTATTTGTGATCATGCCTTTTCTCCTCTATTACTTCCCTTCCTTCAAACCCATTAATTACTATATTAGTCTTCATCAAGTCAAAATCTTCCAACTGCAATTTCTTGAAGACCAAATAGGGTATGAGGTTGTTGTAGCACCACCATCAACAATCATCCCGGCGGCTTCATGGTGCGGCCTAGGCCGGCCACGCCTAGGGGTCTGGCACGGGCACCCCATCGGACCTAAATCCTCCGCCTATTTATACATCTTCTCGAAACCCTATATAACCGAGCCTCCATCCATGAAAAGTTCCATCCAGCCGCCATCGTGAATCATCTAGAGTTAAAGCTCTTCCCGGCACCACGGAGGGGTAATCATCGCCGAGGCATCTACATCGCCATGCCTGCCTCCGAAGTGATGTGTGAGTAGTTCATCCCTGAACTATGGGTCCATAGTAGTAGCTAGATGGTTGTCTTCTCCTCTGGTGCTATCATGTATCTTGTGAGCTGCCCTACATAATCAAGATCATCTTTATGTAATCCTATATGTTTGGTTTGTTGGGATCCGATGAATATTGTATACTATGTTGAGATTGATTATATATTCATGTCATATGTTATTTGTGATCGTTCATGCTCTCCGTTGCTAGTAGAAATGATACGTCTAAAACGTATCTACTTTCCCGAACACTTTTGCTATTGTTTTGCCTCTAATTTGTGTATTTTGGATACAACTAACACGGACTAACACTGTTTTCGCAGAAATTGCTCACGTGTCTCGTTTTGTCAGAAATCGAACAATGGGAAAAACCTCGGAATTTTCTGAAGGCCCTATTTTCCCCGGAGACTCACGGAGCCGGAGGAAGCAAGTCGGTGGAGGCCCTAGGGCCCACACCCAGGGCGCGCGGCCCGGGGGGCGCGCGGCCCTAGTGTGTGGCCCCCTCGGCAGCCCCCGACGCCCTCCTTCGGACTACTTGTTGCCCTCAAGCCTAAAAACGCCGCGAGAGAAGTCGAAGTCGCAGAAACCTCTAGAGAACCGCCACATCGCGAAACTCCGTCTCGGGGGAGCCAGAAGTCTCCGTTCGGCACTCGCCGGACGGAAATTGAGGAGATCTTCACCGCCATCACCACCGACGTCTCTCCATCGACCAGCCATGTTTCCCCCATCCATGTGTGAGTAATTCCCCCGCTGTAGGCTGAATGGTAGGGATTGGATGAGATTGATCATGTAATAGTCATGGAATTGTTAGGGCATGGTGCCTAGTATCCGTATATGTTACTTTTATGATATTGTTGCAACTTGTTATGCTTAATGCTTGTCACTAGGGCCCGAGTGCCATGATCTCAGATCTGAACATGTTATTGTTTCATCATGATATGCATTGTTTATTGATCTTACCTGCAAGTTGTATACACACGTTGCTGTCCAGAACAATGGCCCCGAAGTGACAGAAATCGGGACAACCGGAGGGGATGGTAGTGATGTGAGGATCACATGTGTTCACGGAGTGTTAATGCTTTGCTCCGGTACTCTATTAAAAGGAGTACCTTAATTTCCAGTAGTTTCCCTAGAGGCCCGGCTGCCACCGGCTGGTAGGACAAAAGATGTTGTGCAAGTTTCTCATTGCGAGCACGTACGACTATATATGGAACACATGCCTATTGATTGATTAGTACTTGGATACCGCTTTATTATTACCTGCAAATGCCCTACCATGATTGTTACATGAATTCTCTCATCCATGCAACGCCCGTTCATCCGTCCTGTGCCTACAGTATTTTAATCCTGCTGTTTACTATAATCACTACTGCTGTCTTTATTTCACTTCTCATTTGTTATTTCACTATTCCTCTTGCTATAAAACTGTTGCTCTTTGATAAACTCTTGCGAGCAAGTCTGTTTCCAGGTGCAGCTGAATTGACAACTCCGCCGTTAAGGCTTACAAGTATTCTTTGTCTCCCCTTGTGTCGAATCAATAAATTGGGTAATACTTCCCTCGAAGACTGTTGCGATCCCCTATACTTGTGGGTCATCAAGACTATTTTATGGCGCCGTTGCCGGGGAGCATAGCTTTATTTGCAAGTTCACTTGGATTGATATTGTTCGCTGCGCATTCTCCATCATGGGTAAACCTCGCGATACTAAAGTCGCCATATTACCATCCACTACAAGAAAAGGTACAACTCTGAGTACCTCTGCTGCTCTTGATTCACCATCTGTGATAAGTCAACTTGTTTCACCACCACAAACTTCACGTGTTGGTACTTCTGCTGAATCTGAAAATTCCTCTGATAATTTTGATGATGCTTCTACTGTGCTTGATAATGCTGGTTCATTAGGTCCTTTTCTAGATGCTACAATTGCTAGGTCTAGACAAATTGAAAATACTGAAACTCCTAATGAAAATACTGTTACACCTGTTAATTCACCTGAGATTGATGATCTTGATGAAGATTATGTGGAACTTGATGATGATTTTATTGATAAATGCAATGCTACTACTAGTACAAGTAACCTTAAAAAGCTTATTGCACAACATGCTGTTAGATATAAACCGTCTCCTGATCCTAAATTTGCCACATCTCCTATAAACATTAAGGATAAAGATTATGATTTTTCTCTTGATTTATCTCATATATCTATTGTTGAGAAAACACCCTTTTGTGGTACTGAAAAAGAGAGTGCTGTAGAACATATGAATGAGCTTTCTACTTTAAGTAGCTTGTTTTCTGATGATGTTAAGATGCGTACTTATTTTGTTGCTAAGATTTTCCCATTCTCATTAAAGGATGATGCTAAGATTTGGTATAATAATTTGCCTCCTGATTCTATTAATAGTCCAAGTGGTTTGCTTGATGTTTTCTTTCGGAAATACTTTCCCGCTAGTGCTCAACATATGGCTCTGCAGAGAATTTATAGCTTTGATCAAGAAGATGGAGAGAAATTGCCTGAAGCTTGGGCAAGATTTTGCTCTCTTATTAGAGCTCGGCCTGGACATGATTTGGAAAAGCATGATTTACTTGATATATTTTATAGTGGACTAACCATTGAGTCTAGGGCATACCTGGATAGTTGTGCTGATTGTGTTTTCAGGAAAAGAACTCCGGACGAAGCTGAAGAATTATTGGCAAAGATAAGCAAAAATCATGATGATTGGTCTACACCTGAACCAACCCCTACACCTATATTGAAGAAGAGGGGTATGATTGAATTAAATGATGAAGATATGAGGGAAGCCAAGAAATCTCTTATGGAGAAAGGTATTAAATCTGAAGATGTGAAGAATTTACCTCCTATAGAAGACCTATGTAAGATAATTCCCCCTTCATCTACAATCGAGGTACATTCTCTTCAACGCTTTGATAGAGGAGATATTCCATATTCAAAACCTCCTGATCAATGTTTAGATGAATTTGATAATTATATTGTTAAGCAAAGTAATTTTAATATGAGAGTAGAGAATCATCTAATGGAAAATTCTCAAGCTATTAGTAAATTGCATGATATTGTGGAGAGAACCTCCAATGATGTTAAGATGCTTGTTAAACATTTTGATATGATTCAAACTCAAATTGATCAACTTACTAAAGTGCAAAATGACTTGTTAAAAAATAATCATGAAGAGAAACAAGTTTATGAAGTAACAACTAGAGGCGGTGTTTCTACCCAGGATCCTCTATATCCTGAAGGGCACCCCAAAAGGATTGAACAAGATTCTCAACGAACTAAAGAAATTAGTAGTCCTTCTAAGAAAAAGAAGAAGAAACATAAAACTGTTGTAGAATCGTCTGAACCTGTTAATGATCCTAATAGTATTTCTATTTCTGATGCTGAAACTGAAAGTGGTAATTGATACGTCTCCAACGTATCGATAATTTCTTATGTTCCATGCTACTTTATTGATGATACCTACATTTTTTATACACATTATATGTCATATTTATGCGTTTTCTGGAACTAACCTATTAACAAGATGCCGAAGTGCCAGTTCCTGTTTTCTGCTTTTTTTGTTTCAGAAATCCTAGTAACGAAATATTCTCGGAATTGGACGAAATCAACGCCCGGGTTCCTATTTTGCCCAAGCATCCGGAACACCCGAGAGCCGCAGAGGGGGCCTGTGGGCCAGATGATACCTGGCGCGCCAGAGGGGGCCGCGCCGCCCTATGGTGTGGCCCCTGTCGCCCTCTGCCGCCTTCGCCTATATAAAGCCTCGATCGCGAAAACCCTAGGGCGTACGACGAAACCACGAAACCTTCCAAGCCGCCGTCATCGCGAAGCCAAGATGCTGGGGACAGGAGTCTCTGTTCCGGCACCTGCCGGAGCGGGGAAGTGCCCCGGAAGGCTTCTCCATCGACACCGCTGCCATCTCCACCGCCATCTTCATCACCGCTGCTGCTCCCATGAGGAGGGAGTAGTTCTCCATCGAGGCTGGGGCTGTACCGGTAGCTATGTGGTTCATCTCTCTCTATGTAGTTCAATACAATAATCTCATGAGCTGCCTTACATGATTGAGATTCATATGATGATGCTTGTAATCTAGATGTCATTATGCTAGTCAAGTGGGTTTTACTTATGTGATCTCCGGAGACTCCTTGTCCCACGTGTGTAAAGGTGACAGTGTGTGCACCGTGTGGGTCTCTTAGGCTATATTTCACGAAGTACTTATTCACTGTTGAAGAGCGTAGTGAAGTGCTTATTTATATCTCTTTATGATTGCAATGTGCATCGTATCACAATTTATCTATGTGCTACTCTAGCAAAGTTATTAAAGTAGTTTTATTCCTCCTGCATGTGTGCAAAGGTGACAGTGTGTGCACCGTGTTAGTACTTGGTTTATGCTATGATCATGATCTCTTGTAGATTGCGAAGTTAACTATTGCTATGATAATATTGATGTGATCTATTCCTCCTACATATGCATGAAGGTGACAGTGTGCATGCTATGCTAGTACTTGGTTTAGTCTTTTGATCTATCTTACACTAAAGGTTACTAAAATATGAGCATTATTGTGGAGCTTGTTAACTCCGGCATTGAGGGTTCGTGTAATCCTACGCAATGTGTTCATCATCCAACAAAAGTGTAGAGTATGCATTTATCTATTCTTTTATGTGATCAATGTTGAGAGTGTCCACTAGTGAAAGTGTAATCCCTAGGCCTTGTTCCTAAATACTGCTGAGTTACTACTGCTTGTTTACTGTTTTACTGTGTTACTACTGCTGCAATACTACCACCATCAACTACACGCCAGCAAGCTATTTTCTGGCACCGTTGCTACTGCTCATATATATTCATACCACCTGTATTTCACTATCTCTTCGCCGAACTAGTGCACCTATTTGGTGTGTTGGGGACACAAGAGACTTCTTGCTTTGTGGTTGCAGGGTTGCATGAGAGGGATATCTTTGACCTCTTCCTCCCCGAGTTCGATAAACCTTGGGTGATCCACTTAAGGGAAACTTGCTGCTGTTCTACAAACCTCTACTCTTGGAGGCCCAACACTGTCTACAGGAAAGGAGGGGGAACGTAGACATCAAGCTAATTTCTGGCGCCGTTGCCGGGGAGGAAAGGTAAAAGGTACTCACACTCCGGATCTCGGCTACTAAGCTATTTTCCGGCGCCATTGTAAGTACTCGAAGCTATTTCCTTTAGACTCTGCAATTGCGACATTTGGTTTCTTGTTTACACTAGTTAGGCATAATGGAAAACAACAAAAATATGAGAGATCTTTATGAACTTTATCTTGAATTAGGACATGATGTGTTTGAAGAGAGAATTAAAAAACCCATGGAACTTTATATGCATGATAATGGGAATGTTATTAGTATGAATGCTTTGAACACCATTGTTGCTAATGCTATGGAAAATTCTAAGCTTGGGGAAGCTGGCTTTGATGAGCATGATATTTTTAGTCCCCCAAGCATTGAGGAGAAAATTTACTTTGATGATACTTTGCCTCCCATTTATGATGATTATAATGATAGTAGTCTTTTGTTACCACCTGTTATGGAGGATAAATTTGATTATGATTACAATATACCTCCTATATTTGATAGCTACTTTGTTGAATTTGCTCCCACTACAACTAATAAAATTGATTATGCTTATGTTGGGAGTAGTAATTATTTTATGCATGAGACTCATGATAAGAATGCTTTATGTGATAGTTATATTGTTGAGTTTGCTCATGATGCTACTGAAAGTTATTATGAGAGAGGAAAATATGGTTGTAGAAATTTTCATGTTACTAAAACACCTCTCTATGTGCTGAAATTTTTGAAGCTACACTTGTTTTATCTTCCTATGCTTGTTACTTTGCTCTTCATGAACTTGTTTATTTACAAGATTCTTATGCATAGGAAGCATGTTAGACTTAAATGTGTTTTGAATTTGCCTCTTGAAGCTCTCTTTTGCTTCAAATACTATTTCTTGCGAGTGCATCATTAAAACTGCTGAGCCCATCTTAATGGCTATAAAGAAAAGAACTTCTTGGGAGATAACCCATGTGTTATTTTGCTACAGTACTTTGTTTTATATTTGTGTTTTGGAAGTTGTTTACTACTGTAGCAACCTCTCCTTATCTTAGTTTTGTGTTTTGTTGTGCCAAGTAAAGTTTCTATGTCAAAGTTGATGTTATATTTGGGATTGCTGCGCAGAAACAGCATTGCTGTCTGTCACGAATCTGGGCCTATTTCTCTGTAGAAAATTCGAAAAAATCTGCCAATTTACGAGCGTGATCCTCGATATGTACGCAACTTTCATTAGTTTTGAGTTTTTCCATTTGAGCAAGTCTGGTGCCAGCTTTAAATTCGTCTTTACGGACTGTTCTGTTTTTGACAGATTCTGCCTTTTATTTCGCATTGCCGCTTTTGCTAAGTTGAATGAGTTTCTTTGTTCCATTAACTTTCAGAAGTTTTGTGCAATGTCCAGAAGTGTTAAGAATGATTGTGTCACCTCTGAACATGTGAATTTTTGATTATGCACTAACCCTCTAACGAGTTTGCTTGAAGTTTGGTGTGAAGGAAGTTTTCAAGGGTCAATAGAAGAGGGTGATATAATGTGATCGAGAAGAGTGAAAGGTCTAAGCTTGGGGATGCCCCGTGGTTCATCCCTGCATATTTCAAGAAGACTCAAGCATCTAAGCTTGGGGATGCCCAAGGCATCCCCTTCTTCATCGACAACTTATCAGGTTTCTTCTAGTGAAACTATATTTTTATTCCATCACATCCTATGTATTTTACTTGGAGCGTCTGTGTGCTTTTATTTTTGTTTTTGTTTTGTTATCTTAGTTCTCTGAATAAGTTCATCCTTGTGTGGGAGAGAGACACGCTCCGCTGGTTCGTATGAACACATGTGTTCTTAGCTCATAATATTCATGGCGAAGTTTCTTCTTCGTTAAATTGTTATATGGTTGGAATTGGAAAATGCTACATGTAGTAATTCTAAAATGTCTTGGATAATGTGATGCTTGGCAATTGTTGTGCTCATGTTTAAGCTCTTGCATCATATGCTTTGCACCCATTAATGAAGAAATACATAGAGCTTGCTAAAATTTGATTTGCATATTTGGTTTCTCTAAGGTCTAGATAATTTCTAGTATTGAGTTTGAACAACAAGGAAGACGGTGTAGAGTCTTATAATGTTTACAATATGTCTTTTATGTGAGTTTTGCTGCACCGGTTCATCCTTGTGTTTGTTTCAAATAACCTTGCTAGCCTAAACCTTGTATCGAGAGGAATACTTCTCATGCATCCAAAATCCTTGAGCCAATATTCATGCCATTTGTGTCCACCATACCTACCTACTACATGGTATTTCTCCGCCATTCCAAAGTAAATTGCTTGAGTGCTACCTTTAAACCATTCAAAATTTATCACCTCTGATTTGTGTCAATGTTTTATAGCTCATGAGGAAGTATGTGGTGTTTATCTTTCAATCTTGTTGGGCAACTTTCACCAATGGACTAGTGGCTTCATCCGCTTATCCAATAATTTTGCAAAAAGAGTTGGCAATGGGATTCCCAGTCCCAAATTAATTAACAAAAATAGACACTCCTCCATGGTATGTGATTGTTGGACGGCACCCGAAGGATTCGGTTAGCCATGGCTTGAGAAAGCAAAGGTGGGGAGGAGTGTCATCATAATAAAACTAAAATAAAAGGCACTCCTTCATGGTATGAGATTGTTGGCAGGCACCCGAGGATTCGGTTAGCCATGGTTTGTGAAAGAAAGGTTGGAAGGAGTGCCACCCAAAAACAAAATAAAATGGGAGCCGCTCTTTGAAGGTTTGCCTGGCAAGGGGGTTAGAGTGCCCATTACCATTCGTTGACAACAACAAACACCTCTCAAAACTTTACTTTTATGCTCTCTATATGTTTTCAAAATCAAAGCTCTAGCACAAATATAGCAATCGATGCTTTCCTCTTTGAAGGACCATTCTTTTACCTTATTGTTGAGTCAGTTTACCTATTCTTTCTATCTTAGAAGCAAACACTTGTGTGAACTGTGCATTGATTCCTACATACTTGCATATTGCACTTGTTATATTACTTTATGTTGACAATTATCCATGAGATATACATGTTATAAGTTGAAAGCAACCGCTGAAACTTAATCTTCCTTTGTGTTGCTTCAATACCTTTACTTTGATTTATTGCTTTATGAGTTAACTCTTATGCAAGACTTATTGATGCTTGTCTTGAAGTACTATTCATGAAAAGTCTTTGCTTTATGATTCACTTGTTTACTCATGTCATTACCTTTGTTTTGATCGCTGCATTCATTACATATGTTTACAAATAGTATGATCAAGATTATGATGGCATGTCACTTCAGAAATTATCTTTGTTATCGTTTTACCTGCTCGGGACGAGCAGAACTAAGCTTGGGATGCGATACGTCTCCAACGTATCGATAATTTCTTATGTTCCATGCTACTTTATTGATGATACCTACATGTTTTATACACATTATATGTCATATTTATGCGTTTTTGAACTAACCTATTAACAAGATGCCGAAGTGCCGTTCTGTTTACTGTGTTTTTGGTTTCAAAATCCTAGTAACGAATATTCTCGGAATTGGACGAAATCAACGCCCAGGTTCCTATTTTGCCCGGAAGCATCCAGAACACCCGAGAGCCGCAGAGAGGGGCCTGTGGGCCCAGATGATACTGGCGCGGCCGGAGGGGGCCGCGCCGCCCTATGGTGTGGCCCCCTCGGGCCCTCTGCGCCGCCTCTTCGCCTATATAAAGCCTCCGTCGCGAAAACCCTAGGGCGTACGACGAAACCCACGAAACCTTCCGAGAGCTGCCGTCATCGCGAAGCCAAGATGCGGGGACAGTCTCTGTTCCGGCACCTGCCCGGGGAAGTGCCCCGGAAGGAAGGCTTCTCCATCGACACCGCTGCCATCTCCACGCCATCTTCATCACCGCTGCTGCTCCCATGAGGAGGGAGTAGTTCTCCATCGAGGCTCGGGGCTGTACCGGTAGCTATGTGGTTCATCTCTCTCCTATGTAGTTCAATACAATAATCTCATGAGCTGCCTTACATGATTGAGATTCATATGATGATGCTTGTAATCTAGATGTCATTATGCTAGTCAAGTGGGTTTTACTTATGTGATCTCCGGAGACTCCTTGTCCCACGTGTGTAAAGGTGACAGTGTGTGCACCGTGTGGGTCTCTTAGGCTATATTTCACGAAGTACTTATTCACTGTTGAAGAGCGTAGTGAAGTGCTTATTTATATCTCTTTATGATTGCAATGTGCATCGTATCACAATTTATCTATGTGCTACTCTAGCAAAGTTATTAAAGTAGTTTTATTCCTCCTGCATGTGTGCAAAGGTGACAGTGTGTGCACCGTGTTAGTACTTGGTTTATGCTATGATCATGATCTCTTGTAGATTGCGAAGTTAACTATTGCTATGATAATATTGATGTGATCTATTCCTCCTACATATGCATGAAGGTGACAGTGTGCATGCTATGCTAGTACTTGGTTTAGTCTTTTGATCTATCTTACACTAAAGGTTACTAAAATATGAGCATTATTGTGGAGCTTGTTAACTCCGGCATTGAGGGTTCGTGTAATCCTACGCAATGTGTTCATCATCCAACAAAAGTGTAGAGTATGCATTTATCTATTCTGTTATGTGATCAATGTTGAGAGTGTCCACTAGTGAAAGTGTAATCCCTAGGCCTTGTTCCTAAATACTGCTGAGTTACTACTGCTTGTTTACTGTTTTACTGTGTTACTACTGCTGCAATACTACCACCATCAACTACACGCCAACAAGCTATTTTCTGGCACAGTTGCTACTGCTCATATATATTCATACCACCTGTATTTCACTATCTCTTCGCCGAACTAGTGCACCTATTTGGTGTGTTGGGGACACAAGAGACTTCTTGCTTTGTGGTTGCAGGGTTGCATGAGAGGGATATCTTTGACCTCTTCCTCCCTGAGTTCGATAAACCTTGGGTGATCCACTTAAGGGAAACTTGCTGCTGTTCTACAAACCTCTACTCTTGGAGGCCCAACACTCTCTGAAGGAGGAACTGAAAGTGGTAATGAACATGAGGAAGATAATGATAAGAATGATGCTCCTGATAAAGAAGAAATTGAAAAAGAACCTGAAAAGCATGATAAAAATAAAAAGTACACTAAAGAAGATTTTATTACAAAGAAACATGGTAATGAAAGAGAACCTTGGGTTCAAAAGCCAATGCCTTTTCCTGCTAAGAAACTAAAATCAAAGGAAGAGGAACATTATAATAAATTTTGTGATTGGATGAAACCTTTATTTTTGCAAATCCCTTTGACTGATGCTATTAAATTGCCTCCTTATTCAAAGTATATGAAAGATATTGTCTCTAACAAAAGGAAAATTCCCAATGAGGAGATTTCCACTATGCTCGCTAATTACTCCTTTAATGGTAAGGTTCCAAAGAAGCTGGGAGACCCAGGTATACCGACTATTCCTTGTTCCATCAAGAATAATTATGTTAGAACTGCTCTATGTGATTTGGGAGCAGGTGTTAGTGTGATGCCTTTTTCTCTTTATAAGAGACTTGATTTAGATAAGTTAATACCAACTGATATATCTTTGCAAATGGCTGATAAATCTACTGCTATTCCTGTTGGTGTATGTGAAAATGTTCCTGTTCAAGTTACTCAACATTGCTTGATATTAACTGATTTTGTTGTGTTGGAAATGCCTGAAGATGATAATATGTCCATTATTCTTGGAAGACCCTTTCTTAATACTGCAGGGGCTGTTATTGATTGCAATAAAGGCAAGGTTACTTTCAATGTTGATGATAAGGAACATACTGTCTATTTTCCCAAGAGGATTGATAAAGTATATGGAGTTAATACAATTTTTAATGTGAAAACTATCAAAGTGGGATCCATTGATTGTCCTATATATGAGCCTAAAGAAGAATATCAAACTCTTGTGATTGGATCCATATCAATTCAATATAAGGTAACATGATTGATTTGAGGTTTATTTCTTCTTATGTCATATAAAATTTATTTGGTAGCAAGACTTGATCAACCTTGTTAACAAGTATATTTTAATGCATAAGAGAGCTAAACAACACTTCTTTCTTTCTTTCTCCCTCCATTTGTTTTACTTGCTGTAGCACCTTTTGTTTTGCAATATGCTTTAGTTGTTAAGATTTTGGAAATCATTTTCCTGCGCAGTAATAATTAATTTAACACCCAGAAATGTGCATTTTTCGAAGTTCTCAAAAATTTACAAAAATTATACTGGTAGTCCTATTTTTCGAAGAGGCACCTGGGAGCACCTGGGGCTGACCAGTGGGGCACCCCAGGGTGGCACCCCACAGGCCGGCGCGGCCAGCAAGGGGGGCGCGCCACCCTGGTGTGTGGGCCCCTCCTTGCCCCACTCCATCATCTCTTTCACTCAGTGCACTCTCTCTCCCGAAAAAACTCGTACTCACTTTCTCTCACTCGCGTTTCTGCTCAAGAACTCGCGATTTCTCGATCTCTTTGCTCAGCCCAGATTTCTGTCTGAAATTTGGCACATTTGCTCCTTGGTATGTGACTCCTTTGATTGTCCAATTAGAATTTTGTTTGGTTGAGTATATCTTGAATATTTTGCTGCTGTAGATAACATGTTTAGTGAGCTTGCATGCTTGTTCTAAGTGGTAGAAACTAGTTTTGATGCATGTTTAGTACTCTAGCAAGTTCCTATAGTAGTTCCCCTCAATTATATACCTTGAAATCAAATTTTATAATGATTGTTGAAAAATTTCAGAAGAGGAAGATGAAGAAGTTCAACTTTGGAGAATTATTCAAGAGAGGAACAACCAGCACCGGGAGGCCTTCTAGGACCGCCACCCGACTTAGGCGATCCTACAATGAGGATATCATCGCGCCTAGCTTCGCGCCCGAAGAGGACAATGGGGCTCCTAATGCTTCATCCTTCCCATGTTATGATTTTCTGACAAATGCAGGGATATTGGATGATTTCTTCACCCTTGTCAACAGGGCGGGCTTAGCCACCTACGTGGGAGATGAAAGGGAGCAATACTACATGCTCACCAAAATTTTCGTTGAGAGCTTCAAGTTCCACAACACGCAATATGAGCCGACAGTTGCATTCAAGATCTATGGTAATCCTGTTACTATGGAATTGGAAGAATTTTGTCGTGCATTGGATATTGCCCCTGTAGGTACAGCAAGGAGGATTGATGACAACCCCCGGGACCTGTTGGAGCTCTATCGAGGGATCACCGATGATGATTGTCGCACCATTCAGCGTGGCAAGATAAGGAACATTCAACTCCCCGCCATTAAATATTTTGCATATTACATTGCTACTAGCATTCTTGGTAGGGAGAACACTAGCAATATTTCTAGCTATCATCTTGCTTTCTTGAATGCTGCACTTACTGGACAGACACCTTATCATCTTGGTTCTCTTATTGCTCGCCGCCTGTCTAGCAGGGGGCCTATTTTTGGAGGAACTATTGCACTACGCATTTTAACACATTTAAGACTCCCTCTTGATCCTAATGATGTGCCATTAACCCCTAGGAGACTTGATATTGCTGCTATGAAGAGTCATCATTTTGTTACCACTGATTCCACTGTAGATAATATGGTCTATAGAATGTTGTTTGCTGACGGGGATGAGAAGGAAATCCCTCTTCCCCAGCCAGGTTTGTTCAATATTGACAGGCAATCATGGTCGCGCACTAAGGAGGAGGTGGAGGAACATATGAAGATACAAGACTTCCACCAGCAGCATGACTCCGAGGACGCCGAGCCCTCCTACGACTACACCGTCACGTATCCGGGTGCTTCTTCTAGCACATACCCGGAATATGATCCATCTTCGTCGTACTACGGAGATACTACCTCATGGCCTCGATGGGATTGAACTCCACTTAGGCCAAAAGCCTAAGCTTGGGGGAGGTATACCGGCATCACTCATTCTTTGCATATTATGGTTGCTGGATACTTGTACATACTTGTTTAGTTTCTTAGAGTGGTTTTCTAATGAGAGGGAGATGATATTTGGGGAAGTGCTGTCCAAAAACAGATTCTGGGCTGTTACCAAAAAAATTCGTACGCACAGCCAGAACGTTATTTTGAGTTGCCAATTTTTGAGCATGTGCCCCAGGTTGTTATCTAACTTTCATTAGTTGAACACTTTTTGAGCTGAGCAATGGAAGATTTTTGTTAATTTCGATTTCTGTACTGCTGTCAGGTTTTGGCAGATTTCTGTCATCCTGCTTTTCTGTGTTTCTTTTAGTTTGCATTCTCTTGTTTTCGCTTTGTTTCTTTCCTAAAACACAAAAAGACCAAAAATATTTCTGTTGTTTCTCTTCACCATTTGTTTGCTTTGGTTTCTTGCATTTGTTTCGCTCTATTTGCTATTGCTAGTTTGCTACAAGAAAATCCAAAAAGATTTTGCTTTGTTTGCTTGTTTCTTTTGTTCTTGTTTCCAATTCAAAAACACCAAAAATATTTGCTGTTCTTCTTTGGTTTGTAAAGTTCATCATGAGTTCAATGGTCTTCGGTGGCTGGAGCGTGGTTTTCATTTCATATTATCCAAGCTACACAAGTGAAAGGCAATAATGACGATCTACAACAATTGGATTGTGGTGAGAGGCTGGTATGAACTCTATTTGTTTTCATTTTTGTACATATACTCATCCATGTGAGCATGCTTAGTTGGTTCATGTGAGGTATATGTTATTTGAGAAAGTCTAGTAGTTCATGATCTCTCATGTTTAGCTCCAATTTATTAATATGAGTAGCATGTCATGGATGTTCGCTTGCATTGTTTTATTCATAAGTAAGTATGGCATTGTGGTATCCTCCTCTGAATAATTCATTTATATCGACTTGGCACATGCTCACGCATGCATATGACTGAACAAAAGTCAATTAAGCCTCGATGATTTATATTGCTTCAGAGTTCTTGTATCACTTTTATGCCTCCGTTAATTTATTTTGCCGCAAGCATGATTATGACAGTTACTGCTCTCTTGATTTGTCGCTCCCTAGTCTTTTGCTAGCCTTCACTTGTACTGAGCGGGAACGCCGCTCGTGCTTCCAAACACCTGAAAACCAAGTTGTTCCAAAGTGTCCACCATAAATACCTATGCATGGCATTTCAAACCATTCCAAGTAAATTCTCATGCGCTACCTTTAAAACTTTCAAAATGCTTCTCAATTTGTGTTAATGTTTCATAGCTCATGAGGAAGTATGTGGTGTTTAGCTTTCAACCTTGTCATTTACTTTTGACGGACTCTCATATGGACTAGTGGCACATCCGCTTATCCAATAATTTTGCAAAAAGAGCTGGCAATGGGATTCCCAGTCCCAAATTAATTAACTTAAATAGACACTCCTCCATGGTTTGTGATTGTTGGACGGCACCCGAAGGATTCGGTTAGCCATGGCTTGTGTAAGCAAAGGTTGGGGGAGTGTCATCATCATAATAAAACTTAAATAAAAAGGCACTCCTTCATGGTATGTGATTGTTGGCAGGCACCCGAGGATTCGGTTAGCCATGGTTTGTGTAAGAAAGGTTGGAAGGAGTGCCACATAAACATACAAATAATTCATGGGAGCCGCTCTTGGGAGTCCGGTTGACGAGGTAGTTAGTGTACCCATTACCATTCGTTGACAACAACAAGCACCTCTCAAAATAATTTTACTCCTGTTTTAAAAATGAAAAGCTCTAGCGCATGTTAATCCCTGCTTCCCTCTGCGAAGGGTCAATCTTTTACTTTTATGTTGTGTCTCCATTCTTTCTTTGAGCACTATCTTGAGAGCACAACTGTCATTCTTAGTATAATATGCTTGTCTCAAAATATGATTGATTGTGGTATAACTTTGATGCTTTTATCTTTGACAATCACTACTTCTAGTCTTTCTATGAACTCCAGAGGTGCCTCGGCATTTATGTTTTGCCGATCAAATACGGGCAAGCGAGATACCACTTTATCATACTCTCTTATGAACATTGCAATCCTGCTTATATACATGATTCATGATGCTTATTATTAATTGTTGGTACCTCTCCATGATTGACATAGCTGTTGGATGATCTTATTTGCATGTATCTCATTATGAACTGCTTAAGTATTAGCCATAGCATGAGAATATATACATCATATGAGCAAATGTGTTCGTGAAAGTTCTTTTATCGCTCAGTTGTTAACTGAATTGCTTGAGGACAAGCAATAAGCTAAGCTTGGGGGAGTTGATACGTCCAAAACGTATCTACTTTCCCGAACACTTTTGCTATTGTTTTGCCTCTAATTTGTGTATTTTGGATACAACTAACACGGACTAACGCTGTTTTCAGCAGAATTACTCTGGTGTCTTGTTTTTCTGCAGAAATCCAACTTTCAGGAAAAACCTCGGAATTTATACAGAAGGCCCTATTTTCCCGAAGACTCACGGAGCCGAAGGGCAAGTCAGGTGGAGGCCCGAGGGCCCCACACCCTAGGCGGCGCGGCCCGGAGGGGGCGCGGCCCTAGTGTGTGGCCCCCTCGGCAGGCCTCCGACGCCCTCCTTCGGACTACTTATCCCTTGACCTAAAAACGCACGGAGAGAAGTCGAAGTCGCCGAAACCCTCCGAGAGCCGCCACATCGTGAAACTCCGTCTCGGGAGCCGAAGTCTCCGTTCGGCACTCCGCGGACGGGGAATTGGAGGAGATCTTCACCGCCATCACCACCGACGTCTCTCCATCGACCAGCCATGTTTCCCCCATCCATGTGTGAGTAATTCCCCCGCTGTAGGCTGAAGGGGATGGTAGGGATTGGATGAGATTGATCATGTAATAGTCACAAGATTGTTAGGGCATGGTGCCTAGTATCCGTAGATGTTACTTTTATGATATTGTTGCAACTTGTTATGCTTAATGCTTGTCACTAGGGCCCGAGTGCCATGATCTCAGATCTGAACATGTTATTGTTTCATCATGATATGCATTGTTTATTGATCTTACCTGCAAGTTGTATACACACGTCGCTGTCCGGAACCAATGGCCCCGAAGTGACAGAAATGTATTATGTTGTAGATATTAAATCTCATAGTAATCATCTTGTCATGTATTGGTGTTATTCTATCAATTGCCTTGTAATTTGTTCACCCAACATGCTATTTATCTTTATGGAGAGACAACTCTAGTGAACTATGGACCCCGGTCCTATTTCCTTTACTGATAAATTTTATTGCAATCTTATTCTGTTTACTTTCTGCAAACATCTCTTTCCACTCGATACATCTAATCCTTTGTGTTCAGCAAACCGGTGAGATTGACAACCTCACTGCAAGTTGGGCAAAGTACTTTGGTTGTGTTGTGTGCAGGTTCCACGTTGTTGCTGACGCCGGTAGTGCGCCCTGCCACTAGTCAGCCAGCAACACCTTCAGAAGTCACGCCTTTCTCCTACTGGTCGATTAAACCTTGGTTTCTTACTGAGGGAAAACTTGCTGCTGTGCTCATCACACCTTCCTCTTGGGGTTTCCCAACCGCTTTCACAACAACTGCCAACAAGATTGTCTGGCGCCAACACCGGAGCACCATCATACCTCCCCAAGCTTTGGTGAGACACGGTGCTAGAAATGTCTTCGGGTGCCAAAAGATTCTCTCTAGTGTAACTCTTCTCGTTCCCCGGCAGTGCAGAAGATTGTCTTGATGATTGGGACTCAAGTGCGGAGTGTTGCGTGAGCAAAGTATTTTCCCCACAAGGGTGAATCGAGGGTTTATATCGAACTCTCAGGGAACTAGATGAAAAGTATTCTCCTCTTTCTTCTTCTAATAATCCTGCAGAAAGTAAATGCCTTGTGTCCCCAACTCGTGAGTTGTCAAGCACAAGGTTTCATGTAAGTAAATAACACAAGTCAAAAATAAAACAAATCAAAACTAAACTAGATAAAAATAACTAAGTTAAAAACTGTAAAGAGGTTGATTGTTTTTGGTGTTTTGGATGCAAATAAGAAAAGTAAATATTTTTGTATTTTTGGATTAAAATAGTGCAGCAAATAGAAAACAAGATAAAAGCAATATAAAGGTATTTCTTATGATAAAAAGTGGACCGGGGTTCATGGGTTCACTTGATTATTCTCTCTTAAAGTTGTGGTGGACAAAAAACAATTCATCAATGAGATAATAGGTGCGAATAATAATATATGTAAGATCAGAATTAATATGGGCATCACGTCCTAACATAGAGATGATGCAACACATCTCTCTTATACTCCACAAGAAAGAAACTTCATCAATCTTGTATTAAGAATTAACAGAGCATAGCAATAAGTACTTTGACATGAAGTTTGAATATCAAATATGCTACCTTGAACAAACAAGATCATCACTACTGTCACGTGATGAACATGGCACATGCATTCACTTTATCCCTAGTGAGGTAGCAAAAGAAAGGAAAAGCCATAATAGATCTTGAACATATTGTCACTATCCAATCACTAAAACCATGCTACTCCATCTAACACACACATCACCCCACACACGCTCTTGCATAGATGTTGGATCAGAACAAATACTTAAGAACGGGGTACATAATATGCATCTATCAATACATCTCACCATATAATAAGATCAGATCTCATAAAAATATCATAGAATAAGGATCCACCACATAGGTATTACAAATATGACCATAATCATGATAGGCAGCTCATATGGCACTAAGAACTATGAAGAACATGAGAAAATCAGTCAGTATACTACCACAAACCCGTAGTCTAGAGGTGGACTACTCTTGGTCATGGTGATGATGTTGAAGACGTTGGAGAATGTGTAGATCCCTCCAGCGGTGATCCCGGCGGAGTTTCCCCCTCCAATCTTCGCCTTTGTTTTCGTGTTTCTGTGTTTGTGCGGCGCTCTCCTCTTGAGAACTCATCGGGGTCATATATATAGTCATTTTAGGGAAAAATTGCGTCGGTTCGCAAAAGAATCGAGCAAACGGGCGATCGATGGTTGAAAGAGGGGTGGCACGACCTCTCTTCGGTCGCGCCACCTCTTTTCGCCCTCGGGCCTCTCCGGGTGAGCGGGGCCTATGCCACTTTTCTCGATGAAAAAGTGACACTCCAAAATCCTAGGTCAATTTGAACCCAAATAAAGGGGATCATTTGTTAAATCCCCATAAATTAATGTAAAACATGGTATTATCATCATATGTGTTGCAAATATGTGGAAATTCAATATGATAAAGGACAAAAGTTAATGTATGAATTTTACATGCATCAATATGATGTAAATATTGAGGTATAATTAAATAAACTACAAGTTCATGTATGCATTAAAATGCATCGGTGGTTGGGGTTTTGATAAACTATTTAACCAACAAAAGGATTATTGGTACACTCGCTTCTGCCATGAGGGAAGGTTTGTTGAGTATGGGTAGTTGGATTAGATATCACTTGTCCCCCTTAATATATATTTGACAACTTGTTTGAAAGCTTTCAACACACGTCACAATATATACCCATTTTTTAAGAAACATTTTGAGGATTCACGAGCAAGACTTTACAAATCAACTAGAATTTGAGAAAAGTGTCAAGCTTTTGATTACCGGTCATAAATTTGTCTTTAGGTGGGGTTTGTGATCACAATTCTATGGGCTAACAACATCGACACACCATAGATATACATGTTCAGCCTAGAGAATAGATCACAGTAACAACCCACGTACGGGTGGTGTCGATGGGATTATTATGTGAGGTAAGTGTGTTGTGAGGGTGCCGCCTTCCTTTGGGAAGGATCATGCTTGTTCTTCCCTCGCTGGGTAAGAACAAGCTATGGACGGTGGAAAAGTAAAAAAGTCTCATCTCCTCATTATCTCCTGGTACGGGAGAGGAAGAAGGCGGTCTTATCTCGCTCTTGTTTCTAGGGTTAGTGGTTGGTTTCAGCTTGTTTGTTGCTGCTTGGTCCCGCTCATGAAGGAGAGGTAGCCACATCCCATTGCAAGAGACCCTTGAGTGTGGGTTGATGCCTCTAACGTATTCATAATTTCTTAATTCCATGCTACTTTTATGACAATACTTGAATGTTTTATACATACTTTACAACATTATTATACATTTTCCGGCACTAACCTATTAACAAGATGGCGAAGCGCCAGTTGCTGTTGCTGTTTTGGTTTCAAATCCTAGTAAGGAAATATTCTCGGAATTGGACGAAATCAACGCCCAGGGTCCTATTTTTCCACGAGAAGGCAAGAGGGAAAGAAGTGGAGGCTGGCCGAGCGGCCACACCAGCGGCGCGGCCCAGGCCCTGGCCGCACGGCCCTAGTGTGTGGGCCCTCCTCTGGCCTCCCTTCCGCCTACATATAGCCTTTGTCGCGAACCCCTGCCCAGAGAGCCACGATACGGAAAACCAGGAGACGCCGCCGTCGCGAATCCCATCTCGGGGATTCAGGAGATCACCCTGCCGGAGAGGGGAATCATCACCGGAGGGGCTCTACATCATCATGCCCGCCTCCGGATTGATGCCTGAGTAGTTCATCCTTGGACTATGGGTCCATAGCAGTAGCTAGATGGTTGTCTTCTCCGCTTGTGCTATCATTGTTTAGATCTTGTGAGCTTCCGAACATGATCAAGATCATCTATTTGTAATGCTACATGTTGTGTTTGGTCCGATGAATATAGAATATTATGTTAAGTTGATTATCAATCTATCATATATGTGTTGTTTATGTTCTTGCATGCTCGGTTGCTAGTAGAGGCTCTGGCCAAGTTGATACTTGTAACTCAAGAGGGAGTAATTATGCTCGATGGTGGGTTCATGCCTCCATTGAATCGGGATCGTGACAGTAGGTTCTAAGGTTGTGGATGTGCTGTTGCTACTAGGGATAAAACATCGATGCTTTGTCTAAGGATATTTGTGTTGATTACATTACGCACCATACTTAATGCAATTATCTGTTGTTTACAACTTAATACCGGAAGGGGTTCGGATGATAACCTGAAGGTGGATTATTTAGGCATAGATGCATGCTGGATAGCGGTCTATGTACTTTGTCGTAATGCCCTGATTAAATCACATAGTAATCATCGTTGATATGTATTGAATCTTTATTTGTCAATTGCCCGCCTGTAATTTGTTCACCCAGCATGTTAGTTATCTTATTGGAGAGACACCTCTAGTGAACTGTGGACCCCGGTCCATTCTTTTACATCTGAATACATTCTCTTGCAATCATTGTTCTACTGTTCTTTGCAAACAAACACCATCTTCCACTCGATACGCTTAATCCTTTGTTTTCAGCAAGCCGGTGAGATTGACAACCTCACTGTTACGTTGGGGCAAAAGTACTTTGATTGTGTTGTGCAGGTTCCACGTTGGCGCCGGTTTCACTGGTGTTGCGCACTACATTCCTCCACCAACAACCTTCACGTGCTTCTTGGCTCCTTGTTCGATAACCTTGGTTTCATACTGAGGGAAACTTGCTGCTGTGCGCATCATACCTTCCTCTTGGGGTTCCCAACGGACGTGTACATCTACGCGCAACAAGCATCTCTTTCTGGCCGTTGCGGGGATCAAGACACGCTGCAAGGGGAGTCTCCACTTCCAATCTCTTTACTTTGTTTTTGTCTTGCTTTACTTTATTTTATTTACTGTCTTTTTTGCTTCATATTAAAAACACAAAAAAATTAGTTACTTTACTTTTTGTATTGTTTACTAGCTCTATATCAAAACACAAAAAAATTAGTTACTTGTCTTTACTTTATTTGCCTAGTTTACTTTATTACTATGAGTAATCCTGAAGTTGAAGTTCGTTCTTTTAAGCAACAAGGTGGAGAAAGTTTTAAAGATGCTTGGTACAGAATTAGTAATGCTCATCATAGGTGCATTAAGAAACACTCCACTATTATCCTTCTTAGAAACTTTTATGTTGGCTTATCTAGTTGGAATAGGTATGTTCTTGATACTCTTTCGGGAGGTAATTTCCTAGGTACTCCCGCTTTAGAAGCTAGTTGCATCATTGAGAGTCTAGTTGGAATACCACCTGTTAATGAAGTTAAAATTGAAATCTCTCTTGAGGATGTTATGAAAAAATTGGAAACCATAGATAAAAAATTTCCAAGTATTGAAACTAAATTGGAAATGTTGCTTGATAAAACTGATGAACTTGATAAATCCTTAGGAGGAATTGATGAAAGAATTAATGTCCTAGAAACTTGTGTTGTCCATGATAATCAAACCAATAGGATTGATGAGCTTGAAAAAGCTATGGGAACCTTGGGTTCAACTTTTTCTTCTCTTAAGTATAAGGAGAAAGCTTATGTGGGTAAAGAGCAAAAATTCATGTATGCCTCTAAGGTGCCTAAACAAAAGAATTATTATAGGCCTAAAATTGATAAAACCCCTAGCACCACCATAGAAAATTTAGATAATGGAGCATCTAAAGTACCCTCTGCAACAAGTTGTGTTTGTAAGAAAAATAATGATGTTGATGCTTCTTCTCTTGATGTTACTTGATTTGCACTTTCTGCGCCTAGCTATAAAGAAAGCACTTCTTGGGAGATAACCCATGTTTTATTTTATTTACTGTATTGTTGAGTCTTGGAAGTTGTTTACTACTGTAGCAACCTCTCCTTATCATGTTTTTGTGCCAAGTAAAGTTTCTATGCTAAAGTTGATGATAGATTTGGATCGCTGCGTAGAAACAGCATTGCTGTCTGTCACGAATTCTAGAGCTCCTGTAAAAAAATCGAAAAAATCTGCAAATTTACGAGCGTGATCCTCATATATGTACGCAACTTTCATTAGTTTTGAGTTTTTCCATTTGAGCAAGTTAAGTGCCCCTGCCAAATCTTTACGGACTGTTCTGTTTTTGACAGATTCTGCCTTTTATTTCGCATTGCCGCTTTTGCTATGTTGAATGAGTTTCTTTGTTCCATTAACTTTCAGAAGCTTTGTGCAATGTCCAAAAGTGTTAAGAATGATTGTGTCACCTCTGAATATGTGAATTTTGATTATGCACTAACCCTCTAATGAGTTTGCTTGAAGTTTGTGTGGAGGAAGTTTTCAAGGGTCAAGAGAAGAGGATGATATACTATGATCAAGAAGAGTGAAAGATCTAAGCTTGGGGATGCCCCGGTGGTTCATCCCTGAATATTTTATGAAGACTCAAGCATCTAAGTTTGGGGATGCCCAAGGCATCCCCTTCTTCATCGACAACATTATCAGTCACTTCTAGTGAAACTATATTTTTATTCCATCACATCTTATGTTCTTTACTTGGCGTTGGTTTGTTTTTATTTTTGTTTTGTTTTGAATAAAGTTGGATCCCACCATTATTATATTGGAGATATTACGCTCCGCTTTTTCATATGGAACACTTGTGTTCTTAATTGTGCTTTAATGTTCATGGCGAAGGCTGAAATTGCTTCGTTAAATTGCTATTTGGTTGGAATCAGAAAATGCATATGGTTTGGCAACTTGGCAATTGTTTGAGCTCTCATAGATCATGTTTAAGCTCTTGCATCATGTAGTTTAATCTATTAATGAAGAACTACCGTAGAGCTTGTTTAATTTGGTTTGCATGATTGGTCTCTCTAAGTCTAGATATTTTCGGGTAAAGTGTTTGAACAACAAGGAAGACAGTGTAGAGTCTTATAATGCTTGCAATATGTTCTTGTGTGAGTTTTATGTACCTGTTCATACTTGTGTTTGCTTCAAACAACCTTGCTAGCCCAAACCTTGTACTGAGAGGAAATGCTTCTCGTGCATCCAAATACCTTGAGCCAAAACCCATGCCATTTGTGTCCACCATATCTACCTACTATGTGGTATTTTTCTGCCATTCCAAAGTAAATTACTTGAGTGCTACCTTTAAAACTTCATTCCTTTACCTTTACAATATATAGCTCATGGGACAAATAGCTTAAAAACTATTGTGGTGATGAATATGTAGTTATGTGTCTTAATTCTTATAAGTTGCTTGTTGAGCGGTAACCATGTTTCTGGGGACGCCTGATACGTCTCCAACGTATCGATAATTTCTTATGTTCCATGCTACTTTATTGATGATACCTACATGTTTTATGCACATTATATGTCATATTTATGCATTTTCTGGAACTAACCTATTAACAAGATGCCGAAGAGCCAGTTGCTGTTTTCTGCTGTTTTTGGTTTCAGAAATCCTAGTAAAGAAATATTCTCGAATTGGACGAAACTTTCGCCAGGGTCCTATTTTTGCAAGCTTCCGGAAGACCGAAGACCTAACGAAGTGGGGCCACGAGGCAGCCAGGGGGTGGCCGGCGCGGCCCAGCCCTTGGCCGCGGCCCTGCCCCCTGGGCCCCTCGTGTGGCCCCGCGTTGACCTTCCGCCTACTTAAAGCTCCCGTCGTGGGCCAGTACCGAGAGCGACGATACGGAAAACCTTACAGAGGCGCCGCCGCGAATCCCATCTCGGGGATTCTGGAGGTCGCCTCCGGCACCCTGCCGGAGGGATTCATCTCCCGGAGGACTCTTCATCGCCATGATCGCCTCCGGAGTGATGAGTGAGTAGTTCACCCCTGGACCATGGGTCCATAGCAGTAGCTAGATGGTCGTCTTCTCCTTGTTGTGCTTCATTGTTAGATCTTGTGAGCTGCCTAACATGATCAAGATCATCTATATGTAATTCTATATGTTGTGTTTGTCGGGATCCGATGGATAGAGAGTACTATGATTATGGTGATTATCAATCTATTGTTCATGTGTTGTTTATGATCTTGCATGCTCTCCGTTATTAGTAGAGGCTCTGGCCAAGTTTTTACTCTTAACTCCAAGAGGGAGTATTTATGCTCGATAGTGGGTTCATGCCTTCATTGATACCTGGGACAGTGACAGAAAGTTCTAAGGTTGTGATGTGCTGTTGCCACTAGGGATAAAACATTGATGCTATGTCTAAGGATGTAGTTATTGATTACATTACGCACAATACTTAATGCAATTGTACTGTTGCTTTGCAACTTTGGAGGGGGTTCGGACGATAACCTGAAGGTGGACTTTTTAGGCATAGATGCGGTTGGATGGCGGTCTATGTACTTTGTCGTAATGCCCAATTAAATCTCACTATATTTACCATGTCATGTATATGCATTATTATGCCTTTCTCTATTTGTCAATTGCCCGACTGTAATTTGTTCACCCAACATGCTTTTATCTTATGGGAGAGACACCTCTAGTGAACTGTGGACCCCGGTCCTATTCTTTCCATAGCATACAATCTACTTGTTTTACTGTTTTCTTTGCAAACATCTTCCACTCGATACGTTTAATCCTTTGTTACAGCAAGCCGGTGAGATTGACAACCTCACTGTTTCGTTGGGGCAAAGTACTTTGGTTGTGTTGTGCAGGTTCCACGTTGGCGCCGGATCCCTGGTGTTGCGCCGCATCACATTTCGCGACCATCAACCTTCAACGTGCTTCTTGGCTCCTACTGGTTCGATTAAACCTTGGTTTCATACTGAGGGAAACTTGCTTCTATACGCATCATACCTTCCACTTGGGGTTCCCAACGGACGTGTGCATCTACGCGTATCAAGCTAAATTTATGGCGCCGTTGCCAAGACACGCTGCAAGGGGAGTCTCCACTTCTCAATCTCTTTACTTTGTTTTTGTCTTGCTTTATTTTATTTACTACTTTGTTTGCTGCACTAAATCAAAATACAAAAAAAAATTAGTTGCTAGTTTTACTTTATTTGCTATCTTGTTTGCTATATCAAAAACACAAAAAAATTAGTTACTCGCATTTACTTTATCTAGTTTGCTTTATTTACTGTTGCTAAAATGGCCAACCCTGAAAATACTAAGTTGTGTGACTTCACAAATGCAAATAATAATGATTTCCTATGCACACCTATTGCTCCACCTGCTACTACAGCAGAATTCTTTGAAATTAAACCTGCTTTACTAAATCTAGTCATGAGAGAACAATTTTCTGGTGCTAGTGATGATGCTGCTGCCCATCTCAATAATTTTGTTGAACTTTGTGAAATGCAAAAGTATAAAGATGTAGATGGTGATATTATTAAATTGAAAGTGTTTCCTTTCTCATTAAGAGGAAGAGCTAAAGATTGGTTGCTATCTTTGCCTAAGAATAGTATTGATTCATGGACTAAATGCAAGGATGCTTTTATTAGTAGATATTATCCTCCCGCTAAAATTATTTCTTTGAGAAGTAGCATAATGAATTTTAAACAATTAGATACTGAACATGTTGCTCAAGCATGGGAGAGAATGAAAACTTTGGTAAAGAATTGCCCAACCCATGGACTGACTACTTGGATGATCATCCAAACCTTCTATGCAGGACTAAATTTTTCTTCGCGGAATTTATTGGATTCAGCTGCTGGAGGTACTTTTATGTCCATCACATTGGGGGCGGCTACAAAACTTCTTGATGATATGATGGTGAATTACTCTGAATGGCACACGGAAAGAGCTCCACAAGGTAAGAAGGTAAATTCTGTTGAAGAAACCTCTTCCTTGAGTGATAAGATTGATGTGATTATGTCTATGCTTGTGAATGGTAGATCTAATGTTGATCCAAATAATGTTCCTTTAGCTTCATTGGTTGCTCAAGAAGAAAATGTTGATGTGAATTTCATTAAAAATAATAATTTCAACAACAATGCTTATAGGAACAACTCTGGTAATAACTATAGGCCATATCCTTCTGCTAATGGTAATGGTTATGGTAATTCTTATGGGAATTCTTACAACAATAATAGAAGTGTACCCTCTGGTCTTGAAGCCATGCTTAAAGAATTTATTAGTACACAAACTGCTTTTAACAAATCTGTTGAGGAAAAGCTTGATAAAATTGATACTATCGCTTCTAGAGTTGATAGGCTTGCCTCTGATGTTAATCTTTTAAAGTTGAAAGTTATGCCTAATAATGATCTTGATAATAAGATTACTACTACAGCAAATGCCATCCAAGTTAGAATTAATGAGAATATAAGATTAATGGCTGAGTTGCGTGCTAGGTGGGATAGAGAAGAAAATGAAAAACTAGCTAAAGAGAATAATGTAGCTAAAGTTTGGACTATTACCACCACTAGTAATGCTAATTCCTCACATGTTGCTACACCTCCTACTATCAATGGTAATATAATTGGTGTTGGCAATGTTTCTACTCCTAGTGCAAATCGTACAAAACTGCCTGAAATTGCTAAAACTGCTGAAACTGCTTGTGATAAAACTGCTGAAATTTTTTCCAACCTTGGGAATAATGATCCCATTGCTGTAGCTCATAATGATTTAGATTTTGATGATTGCCACATCTCTGAAGTTATAAAGTTCTTGCAAAAACTTGCTAAAAGTCCTAATGCTAGTGCTATAAATTTAGCCTTTACAAAACATATTACAAATGCTCTCATAAAAGCTAGAGAAGAGAAACTAAAACTTGAAACTTCTATTCCTAGAAAGTTAGAAGATGGTTGGGAGCCCATCATTAAAATGAAATTCAATGACTTTGAATGTAATGCCTTATGTGATCTTGGTGCAAGTATTTCTGTTATGCCTAAAAAGATTTATGATATGCTTGACTTGCCACCATTAAAGAATTATTATTTGGATGTTAATCTTGCCGATAATGTTAAAAAGAAACCTTTGGGGAGGATTGATAATGTGCATATTACGGTTAACAATAACCTTGTCCCCGTTGATTTTGTTGTCTTGGATATCGAATGCAATGCATCTTGTCCAATTGTGTTGGGAAGACCTTTTCTTCGAACTGTTGGTGCTGTTATTGATATGAGGGAAGGTAATATTAAATATCAATTTCCTCTCAAGAAAGGTATGGAACACTTCCCTAGAAAGAGAATGAAGTTGCCTTTTGATTCTATTATTAGAACAAGCTATGATGTTGATGCTTCTACTCTCGATGTTACTTGATTTGCACTTTCTGCGCCTAGCTGAAAGGCGTTAAAGAAAAGCGCTTATGGGAGACAACCCATGTTTTTACCTTTTTTTGTTTTGTTGAGTCTTGGAAGTTGTTTACTACTGTAGCAACCTCTCCTTATCATGTTTTTGTGCCAAGTAAAGTTTCTATGTCAAAGTTGATGTTATATTTGGGATCGCTGCGCAGAAACAGCATTGCTGTCTGTCACGAATCTGGGCATAATTCTCTGTAGAAAATTCGAAAAAATCTGCCAATTTACGAGCGTGATCCTCAGATATGTACGCAACTTTCATTAGTTTTGAGCTTTTCCATTTGAGTAAGTCTGGTGCCATTTATAAATTCGTCTTTACGGACTGTTCTGTTTTTGACAGATTCTGCCTTTTATTTCGCCTCTTTTGCTATGTTGGATTTATTTCTTTGATCCATTAATGTCCAGTAGCATTATGCAATGTCCAGAAGTGAAAAGAATGATTGTGTCACCTCTGAATGTGTGAATTATTAATGATGCACTAACCTCTAATGAGTTTGCTTGAAGTTTGGTGTGAAGGAAGTTTCAAGGGTCAAGAGAGGAGAATGATATACTAAGATCAAGAGGAGTGAAAGCTCTAAGCTTGGATGCCCCCGTGGTTCATCCTGCATATTTTAAGAAGACTCAAGCATCTAAGGGGATGCCCCATCTTCATCGACAACATCATCAGGTTCCTCCCCTGAAACTATATTTTTATTCAGTCACATCGGTGTTCTTTACTTGGGCGTCGGTTTGTTTTCGTTTTTGTTTTTGTTTGAATAAGATGGATCCTAGCATTCACTTTGTGGGAGAGAGACACGCTCCGCTGTTGCATATGGACACATGTGTCCTTAGGCTTTACTCATAATGTTCAAGGCGAAGTTTCTTCTTCGTTAATTTGTTATATGGTTGGAATTGGAAAATGCTACATGTAGTAATTCTAAAATGTCTTGGATAATGTGATACTTGGCAATTGTTGTGCTCATGTTTAAGCTCTTGCATCATATGCTTTGCACCCATTAATGAAGAAATACATAGAGCTTGCTAAAATTTGGTTTGCATATTTGGTTTCTCTAAGGTCTAGATAATATCTAGTATTGAGTTTTGAACAACAAGGAAGACAGTGTAGAGTCTTATAATGTTTACAATATGTCTTTTATGTGAGTCTTGCTGCACTTGTTCATCCTTGAGTTTGCTTCAAATAACCTTGCTAGCCTAAACCTTGTATCGAGAGGGAATACTTCTCATGCATCCAAAATCCTTGAGCCAACCACTATGCCATTTGTGTCCACCATACCTACCTACTACATGGTATTTACCCGCCATTCCAAAGTAAATTGCTTGAGTGCTACCTTTAAAATTCCATCATTCACCTTTGCAATATATAGCTCATGGGACAAAATAGCCTTAAAAACTATCGTAGTATTGAATATGTACTTATGCACTTTATATTTTATTAAGTTGCTTGTTGTGCGATAACCATGTTTCTGGGGAACGCCATCAACTATTGTTGAATATCATGTGAGTTGCTATGCATGTCTTGTCTGAAGGTCTATCATTTTAGTGGTTGGAGCATGCAAAATTGTTAGAGAAGAACATTGGGCCGCTAACTAAAGCCATGAATCATGGTGGAAGTTTCAGTTTTGGACATATATCCTCAATCTCATATGAGAATAATAACTTGCTACATGCTTATGCATTAAAGAGGAGTCCATTATCTGTTGTCCATGTTGTCCCGGTATGGATGTCTAAGTTGAGAATAATCAAAAGCGAGAAATCCGAAATGCGAGCATTCTCCTTGGACCTTTGTACAGGCGGCATGGAGGTACCCCTTTGTGACACTTGGTTGAAACATGGCATGCAAAGATCCGGTAGTCCAAGTTAAGTAGGACGAGGTGCGGGCACTATTAGTATACTATGCGTGAGGCTTGCAACTTGTAAGATATAATTTTCATAACTCATATGCTTTATTACTACCGTTGACAAAATTGTTTCATGTTTTCAAAATAAAAGCTCTAGCACAAATACAGCAATCGATGCTTTCCTCTTTGAAGGACCATTCTTTTACTTTTATTGTTGAGTCAGTTTACCTATCTCCTTCCACCTTAAGAAGCAAACACTTGTGTGAACTGTGCATTGATTCCTACATACTTGCATATTGCACTTGTTATATTACTTTATGTTGACAATATCCATGAGATATACATGTTACAAGTTGAAAGCAACCGCTGAAACTTAATCTTCCTATGTGTTGCTTCAATACCTTTACTTTGATTTATTGCTTTACGAGTTAACTCTTATGCAAGACTTATTGATGCTTGTCTTGAAGTACTATTCATGAAAAGTCTTTGCTATATGATTCAGTTGTTTACTCATGTCATTACCTTTGCTTTGATCGCTGCATTCATTACATATGTTTACAAATAGTATGATCAAGATTATGATGGCATGTCACTTCAGAAATTATCTTTGTTATCGTTTTACCTGCTCGGGACGAGCAGAACTAAGCTTGGGGATGCTGATACGTCTCCAACGTATCGATAATTTCTTATGTTCCATGCTACTTTATTGATGATACCTACATGTTTTATGCACATTATATGTCATATTTATGCATTTTCTGGAACTAACCTATTAACAAGATGCCGAAGAGCCAGTTGCTGTTTTCTGCTGTTTTTGGTTTCAGAAATCCTAGTAAAGAAATATTCTCGGAATTGGACGAAACTTTCGCCCAGGGTCCTATTTTGCACGAAGCTTCAGAAGACCGAAGACCTAACGAAGTGGGGCCACGAGGCAGCCAGGGGGTGGCCGGCGCGGCCCAGCCCTTGGCCGCGGCCCTGCCCCTGGGCCCCTCGTGTGGCCCCTCGCGTTGACCTTCCGCCTACTTAAAGCTCCGTCGCGAAACCCCCAGTGCCGAGAGCCACGATACGGAAACCTTACAGAGACGCCGCCGCCGTCCCATCTCGGGGGATTCTGGAGATCGCCTCCGGCACCCTGCCGGAGAGGGGATTCATCTCCCGGAGGACTCTTCATCGCCATGATCGCCTCCGGAGTGATGAGTGAGTAGTTCACCCCTGGACCATGGGTCCATAGCAGTAGCTAGATGGTCGTCTTCTCCTTGTTGTGCTTCATTGTTAGATCTTGTGAGCTGCCTAACATGATCAAGATCATCTATATGTAATTCTATATGTTGTGTTTGTCGGGATCCGATGGATAGAGTACTATGATTATGGTGATTATCAATCTATTGTTCATGTGTTGTTTATGATCTTGCATGCTCTCCGTTATTAGTAGAGGCTCTGGCCAAGTTTTTACTCTTAACTCCAAGAGGGAGTATTTATGCTCGATAGTGGGTTCATGCCTTCATTGATACTGGGACAGTGACAGAAAGTTCTAAGGTTGTGATGTGCTGTTGCCACTAGGGATAAAACATTGATGCTATGTCTAAGGATGTAGTTATTGATTACATTACGCACAATACTTAATGCAATTGTCTGTTGCTTTGCAACTTAATACTGGAGGGGGTTCGGATGATAACCTGAAGGTGGACTTTTTAGGCATAGATGCAGTTGGATGGCGGTCTATGTACTTTGTCGTAATGCCCAATTAAATCTCACTATATTTACCATGTCATGTATATGCATTATTATGCCTTTCTCTATTTGTCAATTGCCCGACTGTAATTTGTTCACCCAACATGCTTTTATCTTATGGGAGAGACACCTCTAGTGAACTGTGGACCCCGGTCCTATTCTTTCCATAGCATACAATCTACTTGTTTTACTGTTTTCTTTGCAAACATCTTCGATACGTTTAATCCTTTGTTACAGCAAGCCGGTGAGATTGACAACCTCCTGTTTCGTTGGGCAAAGTACTTTGGTTGTGTTGTGCAGGTTCCTAGTTGGCGCCGGAATCCCTGGTGTTGCGCCGCATCACATTTCGCGACCATCAACCTTCAACGTGCTTCTTGGCTCCTACTGGTTCGATTAAACCTTGGTTTCATACTGAGGGAAACTTGCTTCTATACGCATCATACCTTCCACTTGGGGTTCCCAACGGACGTGTGCATCTACGCGTATCAAGATGCTATGCATGTTCGTCTTGTCTGAAGTAAGTGCGATTTCATGATCAAATGGTTTGAGTATGCATATGTTAGAGAAGAACATTGGGCAGCTAACTAAAGCCATGCATCATGGTGGAAGTTTCAGTTTGGACATACAACCTCAATCTCTTATGAGAATACTATTTGTTGTTGAATGCTTAAGCATTAAAAGAGGAGTCCATTATCTGTTGTCTATGTTGTCCCGGTATGGATGTCTAAGTTGAGAATAATCAAAAGCGAGAAATCCAATGCGTGCTTTCTCCTTAGACACTTGTACAGGCGGCATAGAGGTACCCTTTGTGACACTTGGTTGAAACATATGTTATGCAATGATAATCCGTGTTTTCCGAGCTAAGTAGGACAAGGTGCGAGCACTATTAGTACTCTATGCATGAGACATGCAACTTGTAGGAAGTATTATGCATAGCACATATGAATTATTACTACCGTTGACAAAATTGTTTCTATGTTTTCAAAACAAAAGCTCTAGCACAAAAATAGTAATCCATGCTTCCCTCTGCGAAGGGCCAATCTTTTACTTTATTGTTGAGTCAGTTTACCCACTTCTCTCTATCTTAGAAGCAAACACTTGTGTTAACTGTGTGCATTGATTCTTACATGTTTACTTATTGCACCTGTTATATTACTCTATGTTGACAAATATCCATGAGATATACATGTTACAATTTGAAAGCAATTGCTGAAACTTAATCATCCTTTGTGTTGCTTCAATGCATTCTACTTAGAATTTATTGCTTATGAGTTAGCTCTTATGCAAGTCTTATTGATACTTGTTTGAAAGTACTATTCATGAAAAGTTTTGCTATATGATTCATTTGTTTAGTCATTATCTTTGTTAGCAATCTTTTGTTCAGATCACTCCATTCATCTCATATGCTTTACAATAATGTTGATCAAGATTATGTTGGTAGCATGTCACTTCAGAAATTATTTGTGTTATCGTTTACCTACTCGAGGGCGAGTAGGAACTAAGCTTGGGGATGCTTGATACGTCTCAAACGTATCTATAATTTCTTATGTTCCATGCTACTTTTATGACAATACTTGAATGTTTTATACATACTTTACAACATTATTATACATTTTCCGGCACTAACCTATTAACAAGATGTCGAAGCGCCAGTTGCTGTTTTCTGCTGTTTTTGGTTTCAGAAATCCTAGTAAGGAAATATTCTCGGAATTGGACGAAATCAACGCCCAGGGTCCTATTTTTCCACGAAGCCAGAAGATCGAAAGGGAAACGAAGTGGGGCGACGAGGCGCCACACACAGGGCGGCGCGGCCAGGCCCTGGCCGCGCGGCCCTTGTGTGTGGGCCCCTCGCGTGCGCCTGACCTACCCTTCCGCCTACATATAGCCTTCGTCGCGAACCCCCACCGAGAGCCACGATACGGAAAACCTTCCAGAGACGCCGCCATCGCGAATCCCATCTCGGGGGATTCAGGAGATCGCCTCCGGCACCCTGCCGGAGAGGGGAATCATCACCGGAGGGGCTCTACATCATCATGCCCACCTCCGGATTGATGCGTGAGTAGTTCATCCTTGGACTATGGGTCCATAGCAGTAGCTAGATGGTTGTCTTCTCCGCTTGTGCTATCATTGTTTAGATCTTGGGATGCCTGATCCTCCAACGTATCGATAATTTCTTATGTTCCATGCTACTTTATTGATGATACCTACATGTTTTATGCGCATTATATGTCATATTTATGCATTTTCTGGAACTAACCTATTAACAAGATGCTGAAGAGCCAGTTGCTGTTTTCTGCTGTTTTTGGTTTCAGAAATCCTAGTAAGGAAATATTCTCGGAATTGGACGAAACTTTCGCCCAGGGTCCTATTTTGCACGAAGCTTCCAGAAGACCGAAGAGATAACGAAGTGGGGCCACGAGGCAGCCAGGGGCTAGGGCGGCGCGGCCCAAGCCCTGGCCGCGCCGGCCTACCCCCTGGGCACCTCGTGTGGCCCCCCGCGTTGCCCTTCCGCCTACTTAAAGTCTCCGTCGTGAAACCCCCAGTACCGAGAGCCACGATACGGAAAACCTTCCAGAGACGCCGCCGCCGGAATCCCATCTCGGGGATTCAGGAGATCGCCTCCGGCACCCTGCCGGAGAGGGGATTCATCTCCCGGAGGACTCTACACCGCCATGGTCGCCTCCGGAGTGATGAGTGAGTAGTTCACCCCTGGACCATGGGTCCATAGCAGTAGCTAGATGGTCGTCTTCTCCTTGTTGTGCTTCATTGTTGGATCTTGTGAGCTGCCTAACATGATCAAGATCATCTATCTGTAATACTATATGTTGTGTTTGTCGGGATCCGATGGATAGAGAATACTATGATTATGGTGATTATCAATCTATTGTTTATGTGTTGTTTATGATCTTGCATGCTCTCCGTTATTAGTAGAGGCTCTGGCCAAGTTTTTACTCTTAACTCCAAGAGGGAGTATTTATGCTCGATAGTGGGTTCATGCCTTCATTGACACCTGGGACAGTGACAGAAAGTTCTAAGGTTGTGATGTGCTGTTGCCACTAGGGATAAAACATTGATTCTATGTCTAAGGATGTAGTTGTCGATTACATTACGCACCATACTTAATGCAATTGTCTGTTGCTTTGCAACTTAATACTGAATGGGGTTCGGATGATAACCTGAAGGTGGACTTTTTAGGCATAGATGCAGTTGGATGGCGGTCTATGTACTTTGTCGTAATGCCCAATTAAATCTCACTATATTTATCATATCATGTATATGCATTGTTATGCCTTTCTCTATTTGTCAATTGCCCGACTTTAATTTGTTCACCCAACATGCTTTTATCTTATGGGAGAGACACCTCTAGTGAACTGTGGACCCGGTCCTATTCTTTACATAGCATACAATCTAATTTGTGTTTTACTGTTTTCTTTGCAAACATCTTCCACTCGATACGTTTAATCCTTTGTTACAGCAAGCCGGTGAGATTGACAACCTCACTGTTTCGTTGGGACAAAGTACTTTGGTTGTGTTGTGCAGATTCCGCGTTGGCGCCGGAATCCCTGGTGTTGCGCCGCATCACATTTCGCGACCATCAACCTTCAACGTGCTTCTTGGCTCCTACTGGTTCGATTAAACCTTGGTTTCATACTGAGGGAAACTTGCTTCTATACGCATCATACCTTCCTCTTGGGGTTCCCAACGGACGTGTACATCTACGCGTATCAAGCATAAATTTCTGGCGCCGTTGCCGGGGAGATCAAGACACGCTGCAAGGGGAGTCTCCACTTCTCAATCTCTTTACTTTGTTTTTGTCTTGCTTTATTTTATTTACTACTTTGTTTGCTGCACTAAATCAAAATACAAAAAATTAGTTGCTAGTTTTACTTTATTTACTGTCTTGCTCTCTATATCAAAAACACACAAAAAAATTAGTTACTTGCATTTAGTTTACTTTTGTTATCATGTCTAGTCTTGTACTTGTTTTTATTTTCACTAGTTAGGCTTAATGGAAAACAACAAAAAAATTAGAGATCTTTATGAACTTTATCTTGAATTAGGACATGATGTGTTTGAAGAGAAAATTAAAAAACCCATGGAACTTTGTTTGCAAAATAGTTGTAGCAATGTTATTAGCATGAACTCTTTGAACACCATTATTGCTAAAGCTATGGAAGAATTTAAGCTTGGGGAAGCTGGTTTTGAGGAGCATGATGTTTTTAGTCCCCCAAGCATGGAGGAGAAAATTTACTTTGATGATACTTTACCTCCTATATATGATGCTTGCAATGATGAATATGATATTTTCAGTCCACCTACTATTGAGGATAAAATTAATTATGATTACAATATGCCTCCTATATATGATGATTATGGTGATGAGAATAATGATAGCTATTTTATTGAATTTGCTCCCACTACAATTAATAGTAATGATTATGCTTATGTGGAGAGTAATAATTTTATGCATGTGGCTCATGACAAGAATGTTGTATATGATAGTTATATTGTTGAGTTTGTTCATGATGCCACTGAAAGTTATTATGAGAGAGGGAAACACGGTTGTATGCATCTTAATAATAGTAGGTTTCCCCTCTTTATGTTGAGAATTTTGAAGTTACTTGTGTTTTATCTTCCAATGCTTGTCACTTTGTTCTTCATGAATTTATTTGTGTACAAGATTCCTTTTTATAGGAAGTGGGTTAGACTTAAAAGTGTTTCTTATTTGCTTCTCTTTTGCTTCAACTCTTATTTCTTGCGAGAGTATCATTGAAATTACTGAGCCCATCTTAATGGCTATAAAGAAAGAACTTTTTGGGAGATAACCCATGTGTTTATTTTACTACAGCATTTTTATTTTATATTTGAGTCTTGGAAGTTGTTTGCTACTGTAGCAACCTCTCCTTATCATGTTTTGGTGCCAAGTAAAGTTTCTATGTCAAAGTTGATGTTATATTTGGGATCGCTGCGCAGAAACAGCATTGCTGTCTGTCACGAATCTGGGCACAGTTCTCTGTAGAAAATTCTAAAAAATCTGCCAATTTACGAGCGTGATCCTCAGATATGTACGCAACTTTCATTAGTTTTGAGTTTTTCCATTTGAGCAAGTCTGGTGCCAGCTTTAAATTCGTCTTTACGGACTGTTCTTTGACAGATTCTGTCTTTTATTTCGCATTGCCTCTTTTGCTATGTTGGATTTATTTCTTTGATCCATTAATGTCCAGTAGCATTATGCAATGTCCAGAAGTGAAAATAATGATTGTGTCACCTCTGAATGAGTGAATTATTAATTGTGCACTAACCCTCTAATGAGTTTGCTTGAAGTTTGGTGTGAAGGAAGTTTTCAAGGGTCAAGAGAGGAGAATGATATACTATGATCAAGAGGAGTGAAAGCTCTAAGCTTGGGGATGCCCCCGTGGTTCACCCCTGCATATTCTAAGAAGACTCAAGCGTCTAAGCTTGGGGATGCCCAAGGCATCCCCTTCTTCATCGACAACATCATCAGGTTCCTCCCCTGAAACTATATTTTTATTCAATCACATCTTGTGTTCTTTGCTTGGAGCGTCGGTTTGTTTTGTTTTTGTTTTTGTTTGAATAAAATGGATCCTAGCATTCACTTTGTGGGAGAGAGACACGCTCCGCTGTTGCATATGGACACATGTGTCCTTAGGCTTTACTCATAATGTTCAAGGCGAAGTTTCTTCTTCGTTAAATTGTTATATGGTTGGAATTAGAAAATGCTACATGTAGTAATTCTAAAATGTCTTGGATAATGTGATACTTGGCAATTGTTGTGCTCATGTTTAAGCTCTTGCATCATATGCTTTGCACCCATTAATGAAGAAATACATAGAGCTTGCTAAACTTTGATTTGCATATTTGGTCTCTCTAAGGTCTAGATAATATCTAGTATTGAGTTTTGAACAACAAGGAAGACGGTGTAGAGTCTTATAATGTTTACAATATGTCTTTTATGTGAGTTTTGCTGCACTTGTTCATCCTTGAGTTTGCTTCAAATAACCTTGCTAGCCTAAACCTTGTATCGAGAGGGAATACTTCTCATGCATCCAAAATCCTTGAGCCAACCACTATGCCATTTGTGTCCACCATACCTACCTACTACATGGTATTTCTCCGCCATTCCAAAGTAAATTGCTTGAGTGCTACCTTTAAAATTCCATCATTCACCTTTGCAATGTCATGTGAGTTGCTGTGCATGTCCGTCTTGTCTGAAGGATCTATCATTTTAGTGGTTGGAGCATGCAAAATTGTTAGAGAAGAACATTGGGCCGCTAACTAAAGCCATGAATCATGGTTGAAGTTTCAGTTTTGGACATATATCCTCAATCTCATATGAGAATAATAATCATTGCTACATGCTTATGCATTTAAGAGGAGTCCATTATCTGTTGTCCATGTTGTCCCGGTATGGATGTCTAAGTTGAGGATAATCAAAAGCGAGAAATCCAAAATGCGAGCATTCTCCTTAGACCTTTGTACAGGCGGCATGGAGGTACCCCTTTGTGACACTTGGTTGAAACATGGCATGCGAAGATCCGGTAGTCCAAGCTAAGTAGGACGAGGTGCGGGCACTATTAGTATACTATGCATGAGGCTTGCAACTTGTAAGATATAATTTACATAACTCATATGCTTTATTACTACCGTTGACAAAATTGTTTCATGTTTTCAAAATAAAAGCTCTAGCACAAATACAGCAATCGATGCTTTCCTCTTTGAAGGACCATTCTTTTACTTTTATTGTTGAGTCAGTTTACCTATCTCCTTCCACCTTAAGAAGCAAACACTTGTGTGAATTGTGCATTGATTCCTACATACTTGCATATTGCACTTGTTATATTACTTTATATTGACAATATCCATGAGATATACATGTTATAAGTTGAAAGCAACCGCTGAAACTTCATCTTCCTTTGTGTTGCTTCAACACCTTTACTTTGATTTATTGCTTTATGAGTTAACTCTTATGCAAGACTTATTGATGCTTGTCTTGAAGTACTATTCATGAAAAGTCTTTGCTATATGATTCACTTGTTTACTCATGTCATTACCTTTGTTTTGATCGCTGCATTCATTACATATGTTTACAAATAGTATGATCAAGATTATGATGGCATGTCACTTGAAATTATCTTTGTTATCGTTTTACTGCTCGGGACGAGCAGAACTAAGCTTGGGGATGCTGATACGTCTCCAACGTATCGATAATTTCTTATGTTCCATGCTACTTTATTGATGATACCTACATGTTTTATGCGCATTATATGTCATATTTATGCATTTTCTGGAACTAACCTATTAACAAGATGCTTGAAGAGCCATTCTTGTTTCTGCTTTTTGGTTTCAGAAATCCTAGTAAGGAAATATTCTCGAATTTTTCGCCCAGGGTCCTATTTTTGCACGAAGCTTCCGAAGACCGAAGAGATAACGAAGTGGGGCCACGAGGCAGGGGGCTAGGGCGGCGCGGCCCAAGCCCTAGCCGCGCCGGCCTACCCCCTGGGGGTGTGGCCCCCGCGTTGCCCTTCCGCCTACTTAAAGTCTCGTCGCGAAACCCCCGTGCCGAGAGCCACGATACGGAAAACCTTCCGAGACGCGCCGCCGCGAATCCCATCTCGGGGGATTCGGAGATCGCCTCCGGCACCTGCGGGAGAGGGGATTCATCTCCCGGGAGGACTCTACACCGCCATGGTCGCCTCCGGAGTGATGAGTGAGTAGTTCACCCCTGGACCATGGGTCCATAGCAGTAGCTAGATGGTCGTCTTCTCCTTGTTGTGCTTCATTGTTGGATCTTGTGAGCTGCCTAACATGATCAAGATCATCTATCTGTAATACTATATGTTGTGTTTGTCGGGATCCGATGGATAGAGAGTATTATGATTATGGTGATTATCAATCTATTGTTTATGTGTTGTTTATGATCTTGCATGCTCTCCGTTATTAGTAGAGGCTCTGGCCAAGTTTTTACTCTTAACTCCAACACTACTAGGAAAAGCCTTATAGCAGCACACCTTACCGCCGGCGAGTATGGATAGAAGATGCCGGCGGTAATGCCTTACATGGGTGCCTAACTCTACCACCGGCGAGTTTGAATGGAGGTCGCCGGGGGTGCGTGGGTTACCGCCGGCGAGTGGGGCACGAAGGTGCCGGCGATATGATGGGCTGCGGGGTCCCCGTTGGGCCTGGACTTACCGCCGGCGGTTTGGGCCCAAAGCGCCGGGGGTAGAAGGCTCTACCGCCGGCGAACCCGAATAGACGATGCCGGGGGTAATGAGTCGCAGGGTGGGCCACCCAGCGGCCACCCATCTTGCCCTTACCGCCGGCGGTTTAGCTCCAAAAGCGCCGGGGGTAATGCTCCCTACCGCTGGCAACTTCGTTCGTAGGCGCCGGCGGTAACCTGGGCCATGCCTTAAGACGACCAGCCACCTACCACCACCCTCACACACTCATATGTGATGGCAAATCAACCCAAGCACTTGTTAGCTCATTCCCCCACCCATTTTAGCTATTTCAACCAATAAAATATGATGTATTTGAGCAAATCATGCACTACCTAGCCCCTCTAGCATGATTTGCATAATCTAGATCTAGATCTATCTCCTCCCACCACCTTTTCCACTAGATCTAGCTAGATCTCTCCATTTCTTAGATCTCTAGATCTCTCAAGCATTAAAGTCGACGTGTGGCGTCTCTCGGGTGCTTTTGGACGTCGCGTCAACTAATAGGTACATAAACTAAATGAGTGGAATGTTCATGTGTTGGCGAAAATTCGCGGTTATATCACTAGTACTAGTGGTGGCAAAAGGCGCGGTTCCATATATGTAAATGCATTGTTTTGCATTTGTTTACGCGTGCAGGAACATTGAGTTGCCAATGTTTTGCCGGAATGTTGATTAACTTCCGTTCCGGCGAATTTTGGAACTCCAGCATGACAATATTTAGCAAAGGTCATGCCGAATTTTTTCCGTGAAAACCGAGACGGCGGTGTAATCAATTATCTTGTCTTGTAGGCGGCGATGGTCATCGAGATGAGGGAAAGCGTCGTGGATAGATACGTGGAACGCGCGACGGCCGACATGTATCTAAAAAAGCGAAAGGATATAATGTGTCCTTGTCGAAGATGCAAGCTAGGATCGTTGTTTGACCCCTTGTCAGGCATAGTGAATCAACACCTGCTCAGGTATAGTTTCATGGAGGGGCATACTCAGTGGATGAGTGATGATGGAGATGATGATATCGATGGTGATGGAGATGATGATGGTGGAGATGATGATAACGAAGGTGATGGAGAGGATGCCCCACACGACAATGGAGACGAGGTTGAAGAGGATGGCGCACACGTTGATGGTGATCAAGAAGGCCGGGAAGAGCATGCGGCCGACGAGGACATGAGTAGAAATACCCCGCTAACCGCGGCCGTGCAGGACCGTCATGTTCAAGAACTTCTTCTCAGCAACACATCGACCGACCCCAAAATCGCTGGTAGACGGAAGGCTAAGCTGGATCAACTCGAGGTAGACTCGAGAACTCCGTTGTACGATGCAGCTCGTGGGACGGAGGAGAGCCGTCTGAGATACGCTCTCGATATTATGGAGATGAAGGCAAAGCACAAATGGACGGACACAAGCGTGGACGAACTCTTCGGATACTTGAAGATCCACTTTCCTAAAGATAACACGTGTGCCGGTAGCCTACAGGAGGCCAAGAAAATCGTGTGCCCTCTCGATTTACCGCACCAGAAATACCACGCATGCATTAGTGACTGCGTAATATATCGGAACGAGCATGCCAATCTCGATACATGCCCACAATGTGGCGAATCTCGATACAAGAGAGGGACAAAAAAATCTCCTCGAAAAGTTGTGTGGTACTTCCCGCTCACGCCCCGTCTGCAGCGGTACTTCGTGGACCCCAAGGAAGCAAAGCTCATGCGCTGGCACGCGGAAAGAAAGGAGGCGGTGATGCGTGATGTAGAACGGGTTGAAAACCCAGTGCTAACACACCCTTCGGATGCAAGCCAGTGGAAAACATTAGACGATGAGTATTACGAAGAATTCGGGAAAGAACCAAGGAACATCAGGTTGGGTGCGAGCACCGACGGACTCAATCCGTTTGGGAACCAAAGCAGCAAGCACAGCACCTGGCCCGTGTTTGTATGGATGTACAACCTCCCTCCATGGCTATGCCTGAAGAAGAAGTACATACACATGAGTATGCTAATCCAAGGGCCGACGCAGCCAGGGAGCTGATGGCCCTTGATATCAGAAAAGAGCTTCATTTCGCCCAGGTTGACCAGGAAACCGAGGAGGAGGAGACGGATGGTCGCAAACGCAAAAGGGTGGCCAAGCAGCGCGAAACTCCTCGCCCCTCCTGCTTCACTCTAAATCCCGATGAGCTCGAACAATTCTTCAAGTGCCTACTAGAAGTCAAATTTCCCCTAGGCTACGCGGGGCTGATACGCAGATGGCTGGACCCGACGAAAAAAATCTTCAGCGGGATGAAGTCTCATGACTGTCATGTCATGATGACGCAGATACTTCCGGTTGCTATCCGAGGGATAATGGAACCGCACGTTCGTGCGACGCTGACTGACCTGTGTAACGTCTTCGACGTCATCACTCGAAAGTCGATAACCGTCAAGAAACTCGGGAGGCTGCAGGAAGAGATCGTCACCATCCTATGCGAGATGGAGATGTACTTCCCGCCCGCATTCTTTGACATCATGGTCCATCTGCTGGTGCATATAGTGGACGATATCGAGGATCTCGGGCCCGCGTTCCTTCACAACATGATGGCGTTAGAAAGAATGAACGGCTTCATCAAAGGATACGTTCGTAACAGGGCACATCCGGATGGAAGCATCGTCCAGGGCTTTCTCACCGAGGAGTGCATCTCTTTCTGCAAGAATTATTTAAACGAGGATGACCCACGTCCGGTTGGATTGCCCGCCAACAAGCACCTCGGCAGATTCGAGGGAGTAGGCCACAACGCTGGCAGGAGGGAACTCGACGCCGATCAAGATGATAGGAGAACAGACTTTAACAGGGCCCACTTAGTAGCACTACAGCACATGAACGAGGTAGAGCCTTGGGTGGATCAGCACATAAACATGATCAAGAGCAGGGCTGACAAGCCGATGACGGAACAAGAGGTATTTAGAGCGCACAACTCCTCTTTCGCGAGCTGGTTCAAAGACCAGATTGATGCCAATCCCCCACCAATGGCAAGCGACGTAGACAAAATGATATTGGCCTTGTCTTATGGGCCCGCCCCCAACCTCATGACTTATCAGAAATACGACATCAACGGTTACACATTCTCCACAGAGGAGAGAGACAAAAAAAGCGACTATCAGAACTCGGGTGTGACGATGGAATCGTACACGGGTGAAGAGAAGAAAAGGTACTACGGAAGGATCGAGGAAATCTGGGAGCTCGACTACGTCGGGGAGAAGCTACCGATGTTTCGTGTCAGATGGGCTACGGACGTCACAAAAGAAGATGCGTATGTCACCACCATGCGACTGCCCCCCAAATCCAAGACCAAGAACCCCACCGCGCAAAATGAGCCTTGGGTATTGGCTAAGCACGTCGAGCAATGCTTCTTCATAACTGACCCGTCAAGGCCCAGCCGTGTTGTCGTAAGGAGAGGAAAAAGGGCCCTCGTCGGAATGGATGGAGTTGCCGATGAGCAAGACTTCGACGGCCTCGTCGGAGACCCAATGATGGAAGAACCCGATGAAGACGATAGAACCTACACACTAAGAAGAAGAAGGACGACGCTACCTAGGTCAAGTGTTCCTCCGTACACAAGGAGTCGCGACGATACCGGTGGGGTCACAAGGACCAAGCGGAAGGGACTTTGAAGTCATTTGTGTATTTATAATAATTATCTCTCGAACAACCATTTGTCCGTCTCAAGTGTATCCTAAATTTATGTCTTGGTTTTTCATCGGATATCGCCGAAAGGACTTTGAAGCCATTCAAGAATTAAAATCATAAATTTATGTCTTGCAATTTATCCTTCATTGATTTTTTATCGGATGTCGCCAAAAGGACTTTACAATTTATCTAAATAACTAGAAACAATAAAAAAAGATCTTAAGAAAAGAAAAAAAGGTGCCTTTTTTGCACCCAGAGGGATTCGAACCCTGGGTCTTCGGCTGTGCACAACTGACTGGAACCACTGTGTTAGCCAATTGTTTTTGAATAATCAACAAGGTTTACAGAATTAATATGTGTCTCGCCTGGTGGTAAATGCACTTGGTCCCACCTGTTAGTGGCCCAAATTTACCGCCGGCGTTTACGCCAAACGCCGGGGGTAAGCGTTGCACGACTTAGTCGTGGTGGCCGTCGTTCCCCAACGACCAACTCAACCACGCCGCCATCGATCCGCCGCCGCCGTCGCCCCTGCCGCCGTCGCCGCCGCCGTCGTTGCCCCGCCGCCGTCGATCCGCCATCGGCCGCCGGGAGCCCCCGGCCCCGCCCCCTAGCCCCCAAAACCTCTCTCCCCCCAAATCCACCTCTTCCGATCAAGCCGCGCGCGCGGTCCAGATCCAGCTGGAGAGGAAGCTCGAGATCAGCGCGGCCTCGACCACCCCAACGTGCTGCGCCTCTTCGCCTGGTTCCACGACGCCGACAGAGTCGTCCTCGTCCTCGAGTACGCCGCTCAAGTTCGAGAGCTCCTGCGAGATCGGGGTCTTCGCGAGGCTCACCAACGCCTACTGCATCGTCCCCGCCGGCTGCTCCGACAGCTTCGTCAGGTTGGCGTCTCTAGCTGCTGCGCCAGTAGGTTTGCTTGTGATCGGTGGCTATTTTGGTCGATGTTAATCGCGAGGTTTCTCTGCTGCTGCAGTGTGTTTGTCACCTAAATTCTCTGCTACTATATAGTTTTCATTGCTATGCTGGCATCTGCTTACAGGAAGGTGACTGACTGGTTACTTTTTCACCTGCTAATTATTATCAGATTGTTGATAAAGAAACAGTCCATTTATACAGCTAGCCTTATCTCTTCATGCTACAAAACGGAAGAGATTTGGTTTTTTCCTTATCTGAGAATGCGCAGCAGCAATGTGTTATTTCAATTTTTATCTCAATTTTTTGTATTCAGATGTATTAAAAAGTTTACTCCTATCTGGATGTTCTTTGTTAAATATTGATGAAGAGTTCAGGTAGTCAGCTGGATGAACATGCATCTTTTTTTATTGCTGAAGAACATGCATCTATCTTTACCAAGATGTGTAGATTTCATTACTTGTCAGAATATCCCTCTGATCCTGTTGTTGATTTCTATTGTACGTATCAGTATCATTTTCATACCACGATGATAATCTGCAAGACCAGCTTAGTTCAGAGTTTAGGCTGCTCCTGAATTTCATTCATGTGTGCATCTTTTGTCTATGTAAACTTGTAAAGCACGTGTGGTAGCTTAGTTCAGCTTTGATCCACTTTTCCATACATTTTTTTCATGTAACATTGTTGGTTTCTGTAAACAACTAGGTCCCCATTTCGTATTTCATTGGATACAAACCTGAATGCAAGTGTGTGTAGAATTCTGTGTGCAAGCAGAGCAGAGGAGAACTTCATTAACATGTAGATTGATAGCTTTTCCATTGGACCATGATTGGCCTGCCACTGACCTGTGAGGAGGCGCCCCAAGGGGCAACCACTAGTATTCATATAAGAGCACAAGTTTGTAAAAACAGGGTCCATCCTTAACAATTCACATAGCACATAATTTACTGGCTGTAGCATTTAAGATGCTTATTTGGAATCAATATATATTCATATGTCTCATTTCTATATGTGGAGACTAAGTGTTTAATTTTCTGAATTGCAGGAACCTCCGCAGGAATAAGTTGCCCGCCTCTCCGACCTCGTCTTCACCGCTCACTCCTCCAGAAGCTCAAGGTAATTAGAATGATTGAATGTGTCTGGAAGGAAAAGTTGTGTGAAATGTGTCTGCAGGTACATTGAGTGCCAATGTTTCGCCGGAATGTCGATTAACTTCCGTTCCGGCGAATTTCTGGCACTCCGGCATGACCATTTTTAGCAAAGGTCATGCCGAATTTTCGCATGGCATTGTCTTGCTTCTAGATTGGCAGTGCACTAATGAATTTAGTATAGCTAGGTTCTTTGGTTTTGTCAAATTAAAAATAGGTCAATACATTGTTGCTCATGTGCTCTAGGTCTCTTGAAGTTGGCTGTTCAGACATATGTTTTACTTTAAACATGCAATTGAATAAACTTAAGTTCTAAGTTTTTTGTTATTTGCTACAGAAATTAACATAATATTTATTTGACTCTATGTGAATTCCATTTAGTTATCTGGTTGAAATGTCTTAAATTTTGAATCCAATTGACATAGAGATTCTTTAAAACTACACTTGATATTTATATTAATGATGAGTAACTGTCGAGTCAATACTTTCCTCTACTCTTACAGTTTGGTATAACTCCAATTGAAGTTGCGGCTTTTCAAGGCAGTAGTATTGTTCTCTGGCTCAAACACTTACAGTAGTACTTACTATACTTTTGATGCTATTGTTCTCTAGCTAGCGATGTCGTCTTCTGCAGACCCCAACGAAGACGTTGACGGGTCTTCTCAGCGGAAGTTGGATGAGCACTACAGGCTCATGGTCTCGGATCAGCTGGAGGAACTTCCAGGCAGCGATGACGGGTCCTCGGAGGAGGGGGATGATGAGATGGACAACGATGGTGAGGATGAGAGGGCCGCTGCCGACGAGACCACCGACAGTGGCGTTGCCGGGGGTAGCTCGGATACTACTACCGAGGCCAAGAGGAAACGGAAGCAGCGGCGCCCAAACAGGGTCGGCACCACTCGCGAGATAATCACCGCGGTGGACGCCAAGACCGGTCTTCCTACTGAGCCCAAGCACCTGGCGAAGGGGTACGGCCTCCAACTGGGAGCAATCCTTCGGGACGTCGTCGACGTCAACGAGACGAAACTCCGAACCAAGAAGAAGCAGCATCTGCAGGCCCAACTCCTTGCGCGGCTGCACGCACGGTATGAGTTCCCTGTGGAATACAGGAACGAGGATCCCAAGGATAACATCGTGAACAGACGAGCCCTCTCTAAGTTCTCCAAGAACCTCAGCGGTTATAAAACCATGCTGAGGGGGATGCTTGGTGACAATGAGACTTGGGAAGAGATCCAGCGCCACTTCCCGCGGATGACGCTGGAGCAGTATAATAAATTCTTGGAAAACGAGGAGCTCGAGTACACCAAACAACAATCGACCTGGGGGAAGGAGCTGGCGGAAAAGAACATCGGTCACCACAATCTCGGTTGCCGTGGCTTCGAAGGCAAGCAGCCGGTATGGGACAAGGAGGACCAGGCCTACATAAATGCTGGCCTCGAGCCCCCTTTTGCCAAGTACAAAGACCCACTCTTCAGGGCATATCTCAGGTCCCGATACCATAGAGAATTGGGTGGGAAACGTGTCACGAAACCTGATGTGGTGGTGGGAGTTGAGTTGGTCGCCGACGCGAAGGTGATGGCACTTGAGAAAGCAGTGGTAAGCAATTTACCAGCTTATTAATTTGATACTGCTCACCAAGTCCATTACATTCTAAAATTGTTCATGTTACTTCTGGCAGTTGACGGAACAAGCAGCCGCCGAATCAGCTGGCTCCTCGTCCCAGACGTCGACGGGCAAAGTCCCGTGGGACACGCCTTTTATCAGGGGTCTGAACACCGTGAAGGCGCGGCCGCTTTTGGACAAGCCCCACCGTGTCCCCGGCGCCGGAGGAGGTCGCAAGCTTGCCGACTATGGCTTGGACGTGCCCGCAAGCACTAAGGAGTCGCGGCAGGCGCAGAAGGACCGGGAGCACGAGGCTCTTCTGAAAAAGGTGGCCGACTTGGAAACAACCATGGAGCAACGCGTCAGTGCCGAGGTTCAGCAACGCGTCAGTGCCGAGGTTGCTAGCAAGGTCGATGACGCGCTGGCCAACAGGGTCAATGAAATCATCCCTGATCTTGTGCTGTCGATGAAGAATTACTTCGCCGGCGGCCAAAAGGGACCGATGCCGGTTATCAGCCTAGGCGCCAGCAACTCGGACAACCGGCCTCCAACTAGACACGCTCAATGCACACCCAACTTGGTGACTCCACCCGCCGGCAATGTCGGCGCTAGAGAGGATTCGCCGGACCTGGGGGGCCCCAGTACTAGCCCCTCAGTCACCTGCACGCCTGGCCTCGGTCCTTCAACGCGAGCCGAGCTCGACGCCCTCACGGTAATTAATTTAGTCTCTCAAGCTCTACAAATTAGTTACTTTGTCGTCGCCCCTCTCTGACCTACACATGTTTTCACAGGAGAACGCGACTCCTTGCACCTTGCTACTGAATGTGGACAACAAGTTGAAGGCTGTAGCGAGCGGCAGTGTCATCCTGCCAACACAGCGGATTTTCCACTGCGTCAGGATGGATGATAGCATGAGCCGGGTTCGCGTGAACCGGTCGTTACCGGGATGCCAAGACCTCCATCCTCCTTATCAACCCCCGGAAACGGAAACCCCGCTCACTCTCGGGGACCTCAAGAATCACATCCTTCTATGGCCGAAAGCCCTAATTCGGCTGAACACCGCCGCCTCAGGTTCGGAGGCAAGCTATGGCATGGTCACTCCTCAGGATGCGACGGCTGCCCCGAGCCAAGCCAAGGTCCCAGCTCCAACGACTGCTTTGACGGCAGGCAAAGGCAGGGCCAGTCCTCCACCGGCTTATGATCATTTTGAGCCCGATAGTCAGCCCGATAGTCAGCACGAGAGTCAGCACGACAAGGCGTTGGACATCGATCAAGCTCCCATTGATACGTTCATCGCCGAGCTCGACGCCGACGCGGTTTCTCCTTACAAGCCACCCGCCGGTCATATCCTAAAGAAGAAGTTGTTCCTTTCACAAGAAACGCCCGAGCAGGAGGACACTACCGCCTTCACCGCTCCGCCCCGAGTTGGGCTTACCCCGAGGACACTCCTTGGTGCGACCACGGAGGGTATGAAACAAAACGCCACTCCCAGTTGCAGTAAGAAGAAGGGCAGGAAGCGGAAGAAGTCGGGAGATGTTGCCAAAAGCAAGATAGTGGTTAATGACAAGTTGCCGACCCCGTGGAGGAAGTTGCATCACATAGGCCAGCCGATGCTGCCGGCACACGTTGTAGACAAGTTGACGCCGGATATGAGGAACGTGCATGATACTATTCTAATGAAGGAGAAGCTACTTCTTAAAGAAAGAAATCCCTCGTACCCGATTGTGATAGCCAAGGTGCCCACTGGCTTTGGCTTTGTCAACACATACCCTGCGGACTTGATGTTCATTCGGTACGAAGACATCTTCAGGCTCTTGCACATGCAACAGCTAGACCGAAACTTGGTCCGCCTCGTATCGCTCAGTATGGCGCACGATATCGCCATGGAGAACACAGCGCACATCGCTATCATGGACCCCTTCTACATGACTCCAGCTACCACCCAGAACGAACAAGCGTTTCTCGCGAAGTATATCAAGGATTTCTTGGTGTTAAACAAGGATAAAAAATGCTTTGTCATACCATATTTCCGCGAGTAAGTATTTGGTTACTAAAGTACCCTATATTACATTCTTTCATGAATTTCCTTAATAGCTGAGTATGATGGTTTATTTCCATTTTGCGCAGACTCAAGTACTGCACCCTCCTCCTCTTTCACCCGTATCATTCCCATGTCACTTATCTCGACTCCGGGCTTGATAAGGAGAAAGACTTCACCGACGTTAAGTCTACACTTGATAAAGCCCTCAGCGGCTTCATAGCTGAGATTGGCGTCGACAAACTCAGGCATGAGAAGAAAGTTAAAGGTTGCCATGTGTGCAACCACATAACCAAGTTCCCCTGCCTCAAGCAATCGGCGGATGACAATGGGATGGAGGCATGGTTTGCCATCCTACAGATGAGGGCGGTTGTAAGGTCTCAGAACGATCTCTTGTTGCCATCTGGTCTTCAAGGGAATTTCGTCAACATGTCGGACACCACCGATGAAAACGTGAGAGCCGAGTTCCGTGCCATCCAGCGGACCATTTGCACAATACTATGGAGGGATGTCGTCATGAATGGTGGCTTGTTCAACTATGGCCCCGCACTTTCTAATTTCGAGATAGAAGGCCGATTAGAAGATGGATGTGACGAGAGAACATTCAACACGCTCGAGGGCATCCTTCCCTTCCCGCCGAAGCCGACTTGACTCAAAAACTTTTGTCCTTTGCAAATGTTAGTCATAAAATTACTTAAGTATTTTTTATGTTTGTTCTTTTGCACACCTATATGTTATATCTCTCTCTATGGATGTACTAACAACTTACATTTCTTTGTTGTGTGTTTGCATAGATGACGTACTATGTCGTCTACCACGGCAGGGTTCCTGGAGTCTACGAGGACTGGGAAGACTGTAGGAGGCAGGTCCACCGTTTCAGCGGCAACAGCTACAAGGGGTACACCACTTTGGAGGAGGCGGAAACTCGATACGCCAACTTTCGAGCGGGACAGAGGAGGGAGATGTGGAGGACCCCTTTCATCGTGATGATGCTTGCCGCCACCGCCTCTCTAGTTTATTATGTCATTGTTGTTTAGCTAGGTCATCGACACTGGACTTATATGTATTTCTGTAACATGTGCTACTTCGAGTCGTGATGTTTGAACTATGGTCGACACTTGTGTTATTGATACATATGCATGCATGTTATGGACATTTCGGGACTTTCTAATATGTATCATTGCCAATGATGTGTATCTTGCTAATGATGTCTATTTTGCTGTCATTCTGGTAATTGCCTATATATTCTGTGTATATGCTATGAATTCTGGTGTATATACTGTGAAATTCGAGTTTTATTTTTTTACTCTTGTTAATGTTAACGCTGGCGAAATGCACATGTATCCCTGGCGTTTTGCAATCGCCAGCACTACGACCTGATTCCCCTGGCGAAATGACAAGACGCCGGCGGTAAGACTAACCCCCGGCGAATTGACAAGACTTACCCCCGGCGAATTGGTGAAACGCCGGCGGTAACTGCACTTACCCCCGGCGAATTGGTAGGCGCCGGTGATGAGCGTTACCACCGGCGAGATGATCGCCGGCGAATGCAAAAACGCCGGCGGTAGGCCATTTCAGGACGCCGGCGGTAGGCTTTTTCCTAGTAGTGCAAGAGGGAGTATTTATGCTCGATAGTGGGTTCATGCCTTCATTGACACCTGGGACAGTGACAAAAAGTTCTAAGGTTGTGATGTGCTGTTGCCACTAGGGATAAAACATTGATTCTATGTCTAAGGATGTAGTTGTCGATTACATTACGCACCATACTTAATGCAATTGTGTTGCTTTGCAACTTAATAAATGGGGTTCGGATGATAACCGAAGGTGGACTTTTTAGGCATAGATGCAGTTGGATGGCGGTCTATGTACTTTGTCGTAATGCCCAATTAAATCTCACTATATTTATCATATCATGTATATGCATTGTTATGCCTTTCTCTATTTGTCAATTGCCCGACCGTAATTTGTTCACCCAACATGCTTTTATCTTATGGGAGAGACACCTCTAGTGAACTGTGGACCCGGTCCTATTCTTTACATAGCATACAATCTCTGCAATTGTGTTTTTTGTTTCTTTGCAAACATCTTCCACTCGATACGTTTAATCCTTTGTTACAGCAAGCCGGTGAGATTGACAACCTCACTGTTTCGTTGGGACAAAGTACTTTGGTTGTGTTGTGCAGATTCCGTTGTGCGGAATCACAGTGTTGCGCGCATCACATTTCGACCATCAACCTTCAACGTGCTTCTTGGCTCCTACTGGTTCGATTAAACCTTGGTTTCATACTGAGGGAAACTTGCTTCTACGCATCATACCTTCCTCTTGGGGTTCCCAACGGACGTGTACATCTACGCGATCTGTGCCTAACATGATCAAGATCATCTATTTGTAATGCTACATGTTGTGTTTGGGGATCCGATGAATATAGAATATTATGTTAAGTTGATTATCAATCTATCATATGTGTTGTTTATGTTCTTGCATGCTCTCCGTTGCTAGTAGCTCTGGCCAAGTTGATACTTGTAACTCCAAGAGGGGGTAATTATGCTCGTTAGTGGGTTCATGCTTCCAGATCTGGGATCGTGATGTAGTTCTAAGGTTGTGGATGTGCTGTTGCTACTAGGGATAAAACATCGATGCTTTGTCTAAGGATATTTGTGTTGATTACATTACGCACCATACTTAATGCAATTATCTCATTGTTTACAACTTAATACCGGAAGGGGTTCGGATGATAACCTGAAGGTGGATTATTTAGGCATAGATGCATGCTGGATAGCGGTCTATGTACTTTGTCGTAATGCCCTGATTAAATCACATAGTAATCATCATTGATATGTATTGAATCTTTATTTGTCGATTGCCCGCCTGTAATTTGTTCACCCAGCATGTTAGTTATCTTATTGGAGGAACACCTCTAGTGAACTGTGGACCGGTCCATTCTTTTATCTGAATACATTCTACTGCAATCATTGTTCTTACTGTTCTTTGCAAACAAACACCATCTTCCACTCGATACTCTTAATCCTTTGTTTTCAGCAAGCCGGTGAGATTGACAACCTCACTGTTACGTTGGGGCAAAGTACTTTGATTGTGTTGTGCAGGTTCCACGTTGGCGCCGGTTTCACTGGTGTTGCGCCTTCATTCCTCCACCAACAACCTTCACGTGCTTCTTGGCTCCTACTGGTTCGATAACCTTGGTATCATACTGAGGGAAACTTGCTGCTGTGCGCATCATACCTTCCTCTTGGGGTTCCCAACGGAAGTGTACATCTACGCGCAACAAGCATGGGTACACAACCCATGTCATGAAGGGATGGTTGTACTTTCGGGTGTCTTGGCCTGGTCATGCTAATGTGGTGGCGATGTCATAGGTATGGGGAGTTTTCCCACACCTGATTGTGCTGGACTTGGTTGGACACGCGGTAAGCACCGCTCTAGTCTGGTCAAGATGATGTTATGATGACTTGGTCATCACGTGATCTTCCCTGCCTACTCTTCTTCTATTCTACCCCTCTATCTACCGTGGGGAAGTAGAGGACTACTTGTTCTTCTTGCTCTAACTTCTGGGAATCCGACAATGGTCTTGGTTACTCCGGCCTCCTGCTGGGGTCTTCCATGCCTTAGGGTACCTTGTAGTTTGGTTCCCTGTTAGTAGCCCCTAGCCTTTGGGTGATCCTGCAGGATCACGAGAAGGATTCCTATAAGAGGGGACCCCAGAGGTAGGGATGGGCATATAAACCGAGGACCAAAACCGGATCCGAATCAACCGACACCGAAGCCAAATTGACCTGGACCGAGAAGTACGGTTTCTAATTTGGTGCTTAGTTCTCCAAAACCAAATTTGCATCGGTGATTTCGGTTTCACGTCTCGATTGACCGAACTGATCGAACATAGCATATAAACATTAAATAAGTACAAGAAGCCCAGCCCAACACGTGACTTCCAAGGGCCCATAAAGTTCCTAACATACACTCCCTCAGCCCCCACTAGCCACGATGGCACGATCTAATCTCACGATAAGAAAAGGTTGTTCTAGAGAAACCTCCCGCATCTCTCGTAGGTCGCAGCCCAGGGTGCACCTCATTCTGGCGCCACCCAATGCACTACTGCTGATGGGCTGACCTCTTCATGTGTGATTATCTCCACCATGGCAAGGCAGAGGATGCCTAGAAGCTATCGGCATATGCTCTGTTTATCCCATCCAGCCACACCTCCTCTCCCCTTTTCTTGCGTTCATCGATCTTGTTTTGTGATTTCCCATTTTCCTCCGCTTGATTTAGTTCTGCTCGGTCTGTTCAGTGGAAACCGAAGCCGAACCGAAATTCTATGTGGACCAAAGCCTCGGTTCCTGATTATTGGAAGGACCGATCGGTCATCAATCTTGGAACACCGAAATTTATTAACTGGGCCGGCCGCTTCCGTGGTTGCTTGACTTGTTATACGAAGGAGGAGCACGACCCTCTAGTAACTTCTGCTTGCCTTCTTGTCGGCGGTTCAAATTTTCAGGGGGGTTCCGAGGTTCATGAGGGTAGTATTAACTCGCTTACCCCCACATTCATCGGCCTAACTGTCCTTCTTGGCCTAAAAAGGTGTGGGATCTAGTCGAACTCTCCAATTTCCTCCCCACTGACATCCTCCTTATCTTCGTCCTTTCTACAACCTTGTGCTGCCGCTACTTTGTTCTCTTTGTTCCTCCTATAGAAGCGATGTCCAAGTTCAAGGGTGGAGACAGAAAATGGTGCGGTTCATCTATGAAGGAGGGTGAGCTGGACGCCCCAGCGGATCGTGGGATGATCCCCCCCCCTGATCTACAAAAAATGGCGGCTCGCCAGTAGCGGGAGGGTTCCATTGTGCCAGCCTAGGGAGCGGGTTATGTTCATGGCTTTCGTGAAGAGAGGCATCTCCCTTCCCCCATCACCTTATTCCGCAACTTTCTAGCTTTCTATGGGATCCAACCTCACCATTTGGGTCCCAACAACATCTCGTGGATCTGGGCCTTCACCGTCCTCAGCGATGGTTACCTAGGTATCCACCCTGGCCTAAGCTTGGGGTGCTCCATGTTCCATCTGAAGCAGCAGAGGAATTCACCCAAGTTGTTGCATGAGTGCAGAACGATGGTTATCACCAAACAATGAATATGCTATATTCCAGATTCGAAGCTCACAACTTCAGTTAAGATGTGTCAGAAGTCCTTCTTATACATCTAGGATGTGCCCCTGCCTCTAGATGGATTTGTCGGCTTGCCCGGTGTCGAAGGATCACTCCCCTTCCCCGAGTCTGGCCCCCATTGGGGACCCCAACAAATATGGGGATAGCGAGAGAGGGAGGAAGCTATTTCGGGCTGTAAGTGAATATCGACAAGAAGGACTTTATGGGGCTAGACCTCCTCACAACCTGGCTAGTCTTCCAAATCTAGCCTTTACAGGCGCGCTCCATGAAAATGTGCCGATGGTCAGGGAATGATTTCTCGATCGAGTTTCCAAGAAGGTCACCCGCACAGTCGAGAAATTTGATGAGGCTGGTGGTGGAGATCTCGTTGCAGCTGGTTGCTTCCCCTTTGAGTTTGGGTGCCCCCTCATACCTGCTGGAACCAGACTCCTCAGGTTAGTTCCATACCCTCCGCATCTTTCCCATTTATCTTCTCCCCCAGATCTACTCTCGCATAAACTATATCGCATAAGTTTCTACTGCTGAGGAAGAATATTAAGAACTAGGTGGAAAATAGGCCTCTAGAAATAGAGGTGGAAAGCGGCAGTCAGACCAATGACGACGAGGTATGGAAGAGTGACCCTCGTATTTCAGGCTATTCCTTTCTAGCGCCTTGCCCCCACTCAGAGATGAAGAAAAAGAAGGTGCTAGTCGAGGAGGCTGGTTCCTCCATGGCTAACTCCTGTGGAACCAAGCCCTCCACCAGTCCACCTATGGCTCTGCTAGAGCCAAGCCGACCCCCGCCAGCGGCTCGATGGGGACACGAGGGGGGAGCGAGAAGCCTCCTTCAGACAAATTCACATCTCATAAGAGATCAGGCAGGCTTGACGTAGGTGTCACGACAATGCCGTGATGGACTTGGGTTTGGGGAAACAGAGTGATTCTGACAAGAAGAGGTGAGGTTTACCTAGGTTCAGGCATGAATGTGCTCTCTTCTTGTATGATGCGAAGTAGTTGTTCTTTTAGAAGATTATGATGTCGCCAATTGGAGAGTTTGGGAATTTGGAGCCCGGTGGCCCCTCCTAGACTTTATATAGGAGGCTAGGTCTCAGGTACTGTGACCATGTCGGTTACATGATATAGGCAAACTCTAGGGTTTCCTATCCTTGGGCTTGTCCTTGTTCTGAACGGCAGGAATATGGGCCTTTGAGGCTTCACAACTGCCAATTTATTTTGGGCTTCATGGTCCTTAGCAGCTCACCAGGCTGGCCTCCAGTTACGCCACATGTGTTAAACTAACTATGGGTACCCATTGGGTCATCTTGGTATAAACCTGCCTCAGCGGGAGCTGCACAAGAAAGCACTCAAAGTCCCACTCAATGGCATCCTCTCGGCAACTCCGAGAGGGCCGGGGATGCTGTTCCAAGTCCTCTGCCGCCTACTCCTCCTACGTCGGCCCAGAAGAAGAAATGTATATATGGACCACTTCATACCCTTTTCCCTTAAGAATAGTGGATTATGTTGGTCCTTTTGTGGTTCCATATCTTGTCATTGGTGCATGATGACTGCAAGTGCCCATGTATATTGTAGCTAGTTTCAGTAAGTAAGAGTGTCGAACCACTGAGATCTATTGGTAGAGGTCTTTATGCCTCTTGTTACCCTTTACAACAGAATACTAGTAAGTTGCCTTTGATTCCAAGTAGGAGTGTTTTGACAGAACAATGTTGTATGTGAAAGAGTGATAATTTAAAACTAAAGAGTGCAAACAAAGAGACAATCTTTATGTAAGATATAATGAAACTTCAAGAAGGCTAAGGAGTTTTGAGGGAGTGTAGGATCCTTATCATTGGTACTACTTATAATATAAGATGATCCTATATTGTTTCTCATGTGCATGTATGTGAGGAGATCCATAATAAGATGATCACATAATTCATCTGTTTTTTCATCCCGAATAACCACTATTATGGCCGTAAGCAAGCCAATCCGATCCCTCATAATTAAGGGTTTCCCCATGGATTATGTGAGCTTTGTGAATCCCCTCTCATCCCTATTCCCATGTGAATGACATGCTAACACATTATGTCAATTAGCATTGTACATACTACCACATGACCCAGGGGCGGACCCAGAACAAATCTTGACTAGGGGCATATGATTTGAGTGGGGGCACTTCTTCAATGAATTTGCTGAATTTGGGTTATTTCTTTCAAAATATGTACAAATACAAAGGGGATTCAAAAATTTGAGTGGGGGGATATGCCCCCATGATACGCGTAGATGCACACGTCCGTTGGGAACCCCAAGTGGAAGGTATGATGCGTATAGAAGCAAGTTTCCCTCAGTATGAAACCAAGGTTATCGAACCAGTAGGAGCCAAGAAGCACGTGAAGGTTGTTGGTGGAGGAGTGTAGTGCGGCGCAACACCAGTGAAACCGGCGCCAACGTGGAACCTGCACAACACAATCAACGTAACAGTGAGGTTGTCAATCTCACCGGCTTGCTGAAAACAAAGGATTAAACGTATCGAGTGGAAGATGGTGTTTGTTTGCAAATAACATTAAAAACAGTAGAATGTATTCAGATGTAAAAGAATGGACTGGGGTCCACAGTTCAATAGTGGTGTCTCTCCAATAAGATAACTAACATCCTCTGAGTGAACAAATTACAGGCGGGCAATTGACAAATAAAGATTCCACATATCAATGATGATTACTATGTGATTTAATCAGAGCAGGGCATTACGACGAAGTACATAGACCCTATCCGGCATGCATCTATGCCTAAATAATCCACCTTCGGTTTAGCATCCGACCCCTTCCGGTATTAAGTTGTAAACAACGGATAATTGCATTAAGTATGGTGTGTATGTAATCAACAAAAATATCCTTAGACAAAGCATCGATGTTTTATCCTTTGTCAACAACACATCCACAACCTTAGAACTTTCTGTCCCCGCCCGGATTAAATGGAGGCATGAACCCACTATCGAGCATAGTACCTCTTGGAGTTACAAGTATCAACTTGGCTAGATCTACTAGTAACGGAGAGCATGCAAGAACATAAACAACACATATATGATAGATTGATAATCAACTTAACATAATATTCTATATTCATCGGATCCCGTCAAACACAACATGTAGCATTACAAATAGATGATCTTGATCATGTTAGGCAGCTCACAAGATCTAAACAATGATAGCACAAGCGGAGAAGACAACCATATAGCTACTGCTATGGACCCATAGTCCAAGGATGAACTACTCACGCATCAATCCGGAGGCGGGCATGATGATGTAGAGCCCCTCCGGTGATGATTCCCCTCTCCGGCGGGGTGCCGGAGGTGATCTCCTGAATCCCCCGAGATGGGATTCACGACGGCGGCGTCTCTGGAAGGTTTTCCGTATCGTGGCTCTCGCTACAGGTTTTGCGACGAAGGCTATTTGTAGGCGGAAGGGTAGGTCAGGGGGCGGCGCGAGGGCCCCACACACCAGGCCGGCGCGGCCAGGGCCCAGGCCACGCCGCCCTAGTGTGGCGGCGGCCTCGTGGCCCCACTTCCTTTCCTCTTCTCCTGGAAGCTTCGTGCAAAAATAGGACCTTGGGCGGTTTCATTCAATTCCGAGAATATTTCTTACTAGGATTTCTCGAAACCAAAACAGCAGAAATAGCAACTGGCACTTCGGCATTTTGTTAATAGGTTAGTGCCGGAAAATGTATAATAATGTTGTAAAGTATGTATAAAATATTCAAGTATTGTCATACCCACCAAGAGTAGGGTGGTTAAGCAACACGAAGAGCCGGAGGCCGTCAAGACTGGTGGGCCCTGGGTTCTCGACGTCTGCCCCGCAATGTTCCCGCACACGTCCTGGCGAAGCTGCAAGTGGCGCTGCCACCTGACCCATACCGGCCAGAAGGTGTTGGATCGCTCGATTAGTCTCCTGCATGGCTGACACGTAAACATTAAATACGAGCCCGATCGGCTCCCAGGTTGCCCTGTTGATCGGCTCAAAGAGCCGATCGCCCCATGATTCACGTTGTTTACGATGACATGGGGATCCTGCTTGATCAACACAAAGTTAAACCAATCCACGACAGCTTAGGTCCACCCATATCTAACATCCTACGCGTAGTTGTTTCAATATACACGAAAGATGGTAGAAAGCTAACCCTAAAGAGGCCTAAAACCAACATTAAGTTAATTCCCGGAACAATCCCTCTTAGAGCTAACAAACTATACCTTACGCACTACCGGATCGTTCAACCCGTTTGCAAGGCCTAACCATACGGATATTAAACTAATCCTTGAAGAACAAGGAGCAACTATAACAGATTGGATCTACTAAACGACGAACAAGCAAGGTGCTGCCCCTACACCTAGATAGGTGTAAGGGCAGCTAGATATCGAGGGACGGCATAGCTAAGCAAATATCAATGCAAGCCCCAAAACATCTATGATAAGTAGTGTTACTCGCCATCAACAACGCTTCAGCACGAGCAACACAAGATAAACGAATAAACGTACGCTGCCTAGATCGCAAGATGCGATCTAGGCAGCATGATGCTTACCCGGAAGAAACCCTCGAAACAAGGGGTGGCGATGCGTCTGGTTTGTGTTTGTTGTGAACGTGATTGTCCTCCTTTCTCAATAACCCTAGGTACATATTTATAGTCCAAGGGACTTTCTAATTCGGGCGTGCACCTAACCGTGCACGGGTTAAACTCTATCTTTTAATTCTAAACTAAGATGCAATCTACTATAATTGTTTACAGATACACGGGCAATCTAGCCCAAACTCTTTCGTGCAAGGCCGCTCCCGTAGTCGGGCCCAGTGTACATCATTCAAGCTCAACTCAATTACGCCTCATCTCCTGATTTAAGCAAATCGTGTGATAACACATGCCCTGGTTTTGGTAATGATAATTTCAAAACCACTATGTTTTTTTCCTTCGAAGGGTCACGTCGTGGCAGAGCAGAACCGTCGTAGTATTCTTCATCATGACGCCTTGCCACCTCAACTTCTCTCGATTCGACAGTTTTGGTACCACGTCCTCGGAAATCACCGCAACATTAAATTTCCACTATATCCCCTTTATTTAACCGCATCGAGCAGCTTTGCGTCCTCATCCTTTGCCTGCACTAGCCACTGCACCCACAGAAACCCTCTTCCACAGCCATGTCTTCATCTTCCTCCTCCACAGCCTCCCTCGTGGACTTTCCTACGTATCCTCTCCCTTCGAGAGTCGCCAGAGCGGGCACGCAGTGTCAGACGACATCTTCGCCCCATCATGGTGGGACGCGGAGGATCATGTTTCTTCCGTCTCCGGGGTCCGAGGACGACAAGTCTTTTGACCGACGGAGAAGACGACTTCCCCTCGTTGACGGGGAGCTGGAGGCGGAGGAGCGAGGATGATGCGTTCTCCTCGGGGATGACTTTCACACCTCCAACGAAGAGGAGAAGAGGAGGGCGACACCTCCTCCGACGAGCCGCCGGCGAAGCGCATCTGCTTCGGGTCGGACGCCGACGACGACGACGACGAGGACGAGGGGAGGAGTACGGCCCCTGCCGAAGGCTACGGCAGCAGCGACGAGGAGCCCGCCGGCAGCAGCGCTGACGGCACCGACGAGGGCAGCGACGGCCCTTAGGCTAGGATTAGTAGCATAAGACTAGTATTATAATCGCTCTTTGTTCTTCCTTGAGCAATCGGCTCTTCTCTGTAAAAATCCTTTTAATCAATGAAGAAAGTGTTTTTATGCCAAATTCGCTTCCTTATCGATTTGCCGATTGTCAACACGAATTAACGCGCAAAGAGCCGATGGCAGCACATCGGCCTTTACCACAGAGTGTTTGCCGATTATCAATGCAAGTCAACGCGTTAAAGAGCCGGGCGGCAACATCGCCTTTATCACAAAACGCCAGCAAGGCCAACCCAACACCGTTCAAACGGTAACCTGCAACCCTTGCCTACAAGAGCAAACTCAGATCCCCAAATCACCGCTCGCACAGATCAACTTCCAGCCACACAACTCTCAGATCCCAATCGCGCAGACTCAACTCCGCAGCGAATCCAATGGCCGGAATCGTCCAACGCCGACACCATGGTCTCCGGCTTGAAGGTAATCCCCAACCGTTCCTCACCATCCGAGTAAATTGCTGGAATTATCAACAAACACCTGAATTAATGTCCTCATTACGTCATTAATTTTTAGGTATCAGATATTCTGCTGTCGCATCCTTCCCTTCCGAATTCTCTTTGTCTTGGCCCTCGTTCCACCGAGAGTCCTGCTCATCTGATTTCATGCGAGGCCAATAGGATTCCCTTTGTGAACCAGAACTTAGATCCATCCTCTTGGGCCGATTGCTTACGAGCCTGGCCTAATCCTCCCGAGGATTGGGTTTCATGGTATAATAGGGTAGCCAAGACCCACCAATCCACCTGGGAAACTACTGGAATAGCCGATGCCTTAGCCTATCACTGTCTCCTCTTGAAAAACATGAAAACCTTTTGAAAACCATCGGCTACTTTTGGTCTGATGCTTTGAATTGTTTCATGTTTGGTCACGGTCCCATGACCCCAACCCTACTAGACGTGGCCATGATCACTGGCCTAGATATCGCATCCCCAAGTCCCTCTGCCTTTATGCTGCCAAAGGTCCCTTTCCAGCTTTCCTCCAAAAAGGACTGCACAAACTGGGGTGCTTATCTTCGACGCCACATGAAAACCAAAGGCCCTGTAACAGAGAAAGAACACACGGCCTTCTTAAACTTCTGGTTGGAGCACTTCATATTCTGTGGCCCTTCCCTTGCTCCCACCAAGAATTACCTCTCCTTGGCCTATGAACTTGCCAAAGGCACCCAACTTGGCATTGGCAAACTGTTCCTTGGAGAGGTCTATCGATATCTCCAGCTGATGTCTGTCAAACTGTTTTCCCAAAAGACAGTCAAAACAGGAGGTCCTTGGTGGTTTATTCAACTATGGGCCCAACTATACTTCCAGAACCACATCCCAAACTTCCCTCGTCTGGCCACTCGCACCTTTCCAGATGCCACTGGGAAGCAAATCCGATGCACTAGCTACGGCCAAGCCTTGTACAGCCTCCCAGGCAGTAAGCTGATCCCCCAAGAAACCTCAAAATGGTTCAGCATCTTCTTCCAAGGTCTGGACAATCCTCTCTTCTTTCCTTACACGGAGTCTGAGCATTTCGAGAATCCAGTCTCCTTCAGGCTAGACAGCTTTGCCGATGACACCAGCACCCGGCAATTATACTCCATCATGATTCGTCCCTGTTTTCTTCCGGTGGGCATGAGCACCTCCAACAGGATCATCAAACCTGGTTATGAGTCCTATCAGCCGGTCGTAGCAGCCCGACAGTTTGGTCTTGGGCAAGTGTCTCCCCACTTCTTTCTCCACTTCTTAACAGAAAGCAGGGCTGACTTGCCCGATGTCCTTACTAGTCAGAGGTGTTACTCTTCTTTGATGCTCTAGTCATCCCAATTCCTCACAACCTCTCTTTCACTTCATCAACGGATGATTTCGAGGCCTGGTGGGCAATGTGGAAGACTCATGCCTTCCGGAGAGCTCTAGGACCATTGCTGAAACAACTTGATGCTGAATATGATATCCCTGCAGAACAGGTACCACTGCTCATAATTTTGCCCAAGTAGCTTACCGCAGTTTCCTTCCTTCTTTTTACAACCCTGCTCTGTTTTCTTGCAATAACTAGATGGTCCAGAGCCTGTACATGATGACGTCCCTCTTTCACTCCACCCAGCCTCCGGTGGTCCTTCTTCCGCAAAAACCACCATCCTTGAAGAAGGTCGGATGCAGAACCAGCCGATTTTACCAAAATCGGCTCCCAAGAGCCGAGCATCTTCTAGGCCACTGCCCCGAGCCCCAATTAGCAGTGAGGAAAGTAGCTGCCAGGAAGACCTTTGAGGCGCCAAACCTCCTCTCCAGCCCAAGAAATTCTGCACGTAAGCTAATCCACACCTTGGCTGGTTTCATTCATTCTTCTAGGCTTTTGTAATATGTTCGTATTTCTTTCACAGACCTCTACTGAAGAAATCTCCAGCGAGGATACACAGTCCAGTCGAGAGGACTCAAGCTCAGGCACCTCCGGGGAGAACACCACGCCGAGCCAGCCAGACTTGCCACCGTCGGCTTCCAAGAAAAGGTCAGCTCCCGAACCTGCTTCTTCCCAGGCTTCTCCAAAAGCAGGACAGGGTGGTCTACGCACAAAGAGCCGATGCATCAAGAGAGCTCGCAAGACGCCACAAACCTCTTCATCAGACCAGGAGCTTTCGAACGTAATTGCTCTCTACATTCCCTGGGACCAAGCAGCTGACCCGTCAGCTAACCATTCCCTTTTCAGACTGATGACACCTCTAGTGGGGAAGTCAAGGAGGTAGTGATGCCATCCACCACCCTGGACCTAGCAACCTCTAAAAGTGTAGCTGACAAGGCTGCCACCTTGGCCAAGCCCACAGCAGAAACACAAGAGCCGATCGCCTCTTCATCAGCCGCCCCTATGGTCTTAGGAGAGTATACTTCCTTCTCTGCCTTTCCTCGCTCTTTCCGTCGGGAAGACCGGTAGCAATGGACGCGGAGCGGCCGGCTTGAGGACGGCCGGCTCGCGGCAAAGGCCGGCTGAGGAGCAGCCGGCTGGAGCCGTGGCCGGCTGCCTCGGGAGCCGGCTGGCTCTAAGTCCTAGTCGGCCTGGCTGCGGCCTTCGACGCTGTAGCTGGGCCGGCTTCTACAAGCCATATCCGACTGGGGTTTGTACCTCAGACCGACTCGAGGCTGGCGAGTCTTGCACTGGAAGGAACTGGGTAGGTGATCCGGGTTCAAAGGTCCACGCTGACCTCATCTCCCGTAAAGCACGGGGCACTGTAGAGCAGCAGTGCCACGCGCCGGACAGGCCATCATGGCGTACGTCGGTCCGTACCGGCTACAGAGCATGATGGCGACAGCGACACCACCTCGCCATACCGCTGACCTGAGCAGGCGGATGGGACGTGCCACTACGCTCAACGGCTCCCTGACGTCAACGCCTCGGGAAGGAGCGGGAGCCGGAGCCGGCAAGCCGGCCACTAGACTATAGGGACTTATATGTAAAGTGCCGGTGCCTATATAAGCCGGGCTACCCCCTCGTGCGGGGGGGATCGATCACTTCTTACTCATTCTAGTCTTAGCGCTGCCCTGTGAGAGAGACCTTCGTCTACCTTAGCCTTACAGGGGCAGCCGGATACAGCTCAAGGAGCACCATTGTACTGTGTTACCATCATATACACTCATAGCAGGAGTAGAGGTGTTACCTCCATCGGAGGGCCTCGAACCTGGGTACGTCGCCGTGTCGCTCGTGCCCATACCCGCATCCGGATACCGCCGTGAGACCACTTAGGAACCACCTTCGATTAGCCACCCTATGGCATATGTCATGACGATACCACGACATTTGGCGCCCACCGTGGGGCCTTCAGCGTCCGCGGCCGGTGTCTTCATCCGGACGGGCCTCACCACCACCACCGGCGAGCGGGTCGCTTCAGGCTTGATCTGGAGATTCGGCTCCCTCGACTGCATCAGCGACAACGCTGGCTGCTTCGCCGACCGGCCATTCCCTGCCGGCGGCAACATCATCAGCTTCGGCGGCTTCGACGTCTACGTCGCCACCGTCGCACCACCGCGCTACCCGCGCGAGATTGTGCGCTGCGCAAGCCCTCCCCCTGGAGCCGGCGCCAGCCTCACCACCGCCGGCCCCCGCATCATGCAGGAGGTCATGGCCACCGGCGACGACGCCGGCGACAAGTCCACGCGCGTCCGCGGTCCTGGAGTTGCGCGCACCAACAGGGATGCCGGCGCGGCTCCTCGCCGGGGCCCGCTCTGCGGGGTCTCGCACCACCGGGGTTCCGCTTGGACGTGGGTCCGGGCAGCTGAGCCCCGCCACAGCCGGAGCGGATCCTCTCCTCCATCGAGAAGGACCCGGAGACGCACCGCCAGCCGCTCTCATGCAAAGAGAAGAACTGGCTGCCGCAAAGCGCCAGTGGGAGATCACCCAGCGCGAGTTCAACCGCGCCCACGGCCTCACGCCCGCCGGCGACAACCCAAGCCGAGCCGGCCAGATCCGCCGGAGAGGAGGCGCCCTGGGCGCAGAGATCGCCCGGGACGGCGCAGAATCGCCGGCTCCGTCCGCGGAGCAACCCGTCTACAACACCCCCGACAAGAACATGCGCGCGGCGCAAGCCGCCGCAGAAGAGCTGAGCCGCCTCCAAGGCGAAGAGTTACGCCGCCAGACGAAGCGGGTAACTGAGCTGCTCAACGCAGCCACCAAGCAGGCGGCCGACCCCAGGTATGTCAATGCCCCCAAGCTTCTCACGCTCGTGGCGCTGCAGGCAACGACAGGGACGGCCCGAGGGACACGGCCGAGTCCGCCTCCCCCGCACCAAGCCGGCACCAGTGGCAACAGCGGCCGCAGCCGGCCACCATCAAGCCGGCGTGACGAAGAAGAGTACGAGAGGCCGTCCACCATCAAGCACCGCGCGGCTCCAGAGGCCAGCGGCCAGCGCCAGCCGGCCCGCTCCCGGCTGGGCCCGCGCGTCGAGCCGGCTGACGCCAGAGATCGCCTCGACCGGCTGGTCGAATCCCGCATCGCGGAGGAAGAAGGGCCAGCCGGCCCAAAGTGCTTCGGGCCGCGGATCCTCAACGAGCCCATGACGATTTAAGCCCAGCCCCCGCGGCGCCCACGACAGCACGGCCAAGCCGGAGGACTGGCTGCAGGACTACTCCACCGCAGTCGGCATCGCCAAAGGCAACAAGCGCTGGGCTGTGCGCTACTCCCCCCTCATGCTGCTCGGCTCCGCCCGCACGTGGCTCAACAACCTGCCAGCCGGCAGCATCAACGGCTGGCTCGACTTCGAGGAGGCCTTCATCAGCAATTCACCGGCACCTATCGCCGGCCGGGTCGCCCCCAACAGCTTGAGATGTGCAAGCAGGGCGCAGACGAGACGGACCGTGCGTATACCTGACGCGCTGGTGCGAAATGCGCAACTCCTGCGAGGGCGTGCACGAGATCCAGGCCATCAGCTTCTTCATGGGAGGCTGTCGGCCCAACACCATGCTGTGGCACAAGCTGCGCCGCAGCGAGCCCAAGACGATGGCTGCCTTGATGGCCATCGCAGACAAGTACGCGCTGGCTGAGGGAGCCAGCAGCACCCCGGCTGAGATTTCGCCGGCTCCATCCAGGCGGGACAACAACAAGCCGGCCGAGCACAAGCCGGCCGAGGGCGGCCACCACGGCAGCCGGCGGGACAACTACCGCGGCAAGAGGCACAGCGACCAGCCGGACCGCCGGTACGGCTCCGCCCATGTGGCGGCAGTGTCAGACCACGCGGCTGGCGCAAGCCGGCGCCAGAAGCAGACAGACCGGCCCTGGAAGCCGAAGTACACCTTCGAGCAGATGCTCGACTCGCCGTGCAAGTACCACAGCGGCAAGAACCCTTCCAACCACTCCACCCGCGACTGCCACTTCATGAAGCGGCTGACGAGCGGCGAGCCACTTCCGCCTCCACCCCCACCTCCACCAGCCGGCGGGCCGGGTGGCCAAGCCGGCGCAGAAGCCAACAACCTCGAGCACCACGAGGCTAACCAAGTGCACCATGGCGGCCGGTACCTGGCTGAGGATGCCACCTACATCATCTTCACCTCCGAGCCCGAGGACAGAGCGAGCCAGCAGCGCCGTTCCCTCGAAGTCACGCGGTCATGCCGCCGGTCCCCCAGTACCTAAACTGGTCAGAGCAGGCCATCACTTTTGATCGCCGCGACACACCGGCTGTCCTGCCAAAGCCGGGCAGCTACGCCATGGTCCTCGACCCCACCATTGGCACAAGCCAGCGCAGCGTGCGCGTCCTCATCGACGGCGGCAGCAGCATCAACATCCTCTACCGCGACACCGCCCGCAAGCTGGGCATTCAGGAGGCCGAGCTGCGCCCCACCCCCACCGTCTTCCACGGCATCGTGCCAGGCCACTCGTGCCAGCCGATCGGCCGGATCACGCTGGCGGTCATGTTCGGCAAGCCGGACAACTTCCGCACGGAGAACGTCGAGTTCGAGGTGGTGGACCTCGCCAGCCCCTACCACGCGCTCCGGGCAGGCCGGCCCTGACCAAGTTTATGGCGGTGCCCCACTACGGGTACCTAAAGATGAAGCTGCCGGGCCCAAAGGGGGTCATTACCGTAGCCGGCGACACCGCCGCTCTATGGAGTGCGCCACCCAGAGCTCGAAGATGGCCCAGACGCTGGTCATAGCGCCGAGAAGCAGCTCATCGCGACGCCGTTGCCATGGCCAAGGCCGCGCAGTGGCATGCCAGCTGGGGCAACCCGGCTGGGACGACTCACTTCCAGCCGGCCAACGACACCAAGAAGATCCTGCTCGACCCGGCCCAGCCGGACAAGTTCGTCACCATCGGTGCCTGAGCAGCAAATAGGAAAGCGAGCTCACCAGCTTCCTCCGTGAGAATCGGGACATCTTTGCATGGTCTCCAAGGGACATGCCGGGTGTGCCGAGGGAGTTGGCTGAGCACCACCTCCACGTCAGGCCAGAGGCCAAGCCGGTGAAGCAGCCCCTCAGGCGCTTCGCCGAAGAACGAAGGAAGGCCATCGGTGAAGAGATCGCCCGGCTCCTAGCTGCCGGCTTCATCATGGAAGTACTGCACCGTGGTTGGCAAACCCAGTCCTGGTCCTCAAGAAGAACGGCTCCTGGCGCATGTGTATCGACTACACCAGCCTCAACAAGGCGTGCCCGAAGGACCCCTTCCCCCTGCCGCGCATAGATCAAGTCATAGACTCGACTGCCGGCTGTGAACTGTTGTCTTTTTTAGATGCCTACTCAGGCTACCACCAGATTCCTTTGAATCCGGCTGATCAAATAAAGACTTCGTTCATTACCCCGTATGGGGCTTACTGCTACACGACTATGCCATTCGGCTTGAAAAATGCAGGCGCCACCTACCAAAGGTGCATGCAAAAGTGTTTGCAGGATCAAATCGGCAGAAACGTTCACGCATACGTGGATGATGTCGTTGTAAAAACCAAGGAGATGCCTACCCTCCTTGATGACTTGAGAGAAACCTTCACCAATCTGCGAAGATTCCGGATGAAGCTGAACCCGGCCAAGTGCACTTTCGGCGTGCCGTCTGGCCAGCTCCTGGGCTACCTCGTCTCTCAGCGAGGAATCGAAGCCAACCCGGAGAAGATCAGTGCCATTGAGAAGATGGAACTGCCGCAGTGCCTCAAGGACGTGCAGAAGGCGGATGCCTTCGTCTGGTCACCGCAGGGGGAGAGGCCTTCCTGACTTGCTCAAGAAGACGAACTCCTTCAGCTGCGCCAATCGGATGAAGCCTTCCGCGACTTCAAGCGCATGCTCGATGCTGTTGTACATCGCAGCCACCAATCGAGTGGTTAGCGTTGTCCTGGTGGTGGAGCGCAAAGAGGCCGGCAAGGAGCAGCCGGTCCAGCGCCCATTACTAAGTGAAGTGCTTTCCCAGTCAAAGCAAAACTACCCCCACTACCAGAAGGTCACCTATGGCGTGTACATGGCGGCCAAGAAGCTCAAGCACTACTTCCAAGAGCACCCCATCAAGGTGGTGGCTACAGCGCCCTTGGCGGAGATCATTGGCAGCAAAGACGCCAACGGCCGGGTCGCCAAGTGGGCACTGGAGCTGGCGGCCCATGCTATCCAATACGAGCCAAGAACAGCCATCAAGTCGCAGATCCTAGCCGACTTCTTCGTCGACTGGGCCGAGATGCAATACCTGCCGCCTGTGCCGGACTCCACGCACTGGAAGCTGCACTTCGACGGCTCGAAGATGCGCACCGGCTTGGGAGCCGGAGTCGTCATCACCTCTCCTAAGGGGGACAGGCTGGACTACGTCCTGCAGATCCACTTCGCCGCATCCAACAATGTGGCGGAGTATGAAGCGCTCATCCATGGGCTCAAGCTGGCCAAGGAAATAGGCGTCCGTTGCATCCTCTGCTTCGGCGACTCCGACTTGGTCATCCAGCAGGCATCTGGCGACTGGGACGCGAAGGATGCCAACATGGCTCGTACCGCTTCCATGTTCAGCAGCTAGCCGGCTTCTTCGAGGGCTGCGAATTCCACCATGTGCCAAGGGCCAACAACGAGGCGGCTGACGCCCTGTCCAAGATAGGCTCAACCCGGCAGGCAATTCCGCCGGGTGTGGCCCTGCAGCACCTGCGCAAGCCGTCCATCATACCTTCCCCGGAGTCGGATTCCATATTCGTGCCGGCTGACCCGGGGGCTTCTCAGCCAAACCCGGGGGCTTCGCAGTCAAAGTCGGGGGCTTCTCAGCCAAACCCGCCGGCTCCACAGCCGAACCCGGGGGCTTCTCAGCCAAACCCGGGGGCTCATCAGCCCAAGTCGGGTGCTTATCGGCCAAACCCGCCGGCTCAACAGCCGAACCCGGCGACCACGCAGTCGAACCCGGAAGCTCCGAAGATGGAGGCCCTGATGGTTAGCGTATTCGAGATAAAATGCGTACCATCATGGGCACAAGAATTCCTCTCCTACCTCACCGATGGTGTGCTGCCCAATGATAGGGTTCAAGCAAGGCAGATTGAGAGAAGGGCCAAGGCCTATACCATCATCAACCACCAGCTGTACAAACGCAGCGTAAGTGGGGTGTTCCAGCGGTGCGTCGAGCCGGCTGAAGGGATTGAACTCCTCCGGGAAATCCATCAGGGAGAATGCGGCCATCACGCCTCCTCAAGAGCCATAGTGGGCAAAGCCTTCCGGCACGGCTTCTATTGGCCGACTGCGCTAAGAGACGCAGAAGATCTGGTGAAGAAGTGCAACGGCTGCCAACGCGCAAAGCAAAGGCAAACGCCGGCTTCCGCCTTGAAAACCATCCCCATCACTTGGCAATTTGCCGTGTGGGGCCTGGACATGGTGGGCCCATTCAAAACAGCCCGAGGCGGCATGACCCACCTCTTGGTGATGATTGAAAAATTCACCAAGTGGATTGAAGCCAAGCCAATCAAGAAGCTGGACGGCTCCACAGCCGTCACGTTCCTCAAGGAAATAATTGTGAGATACGGCTACCCCCACAGCATCATCACCGACAACGGCAGCAACTTCGCCGAAGGCATATTCAACGCTACTGTGGGGAGATGGGGATCCGGATGGACCTATCATCAGTGGTGCACCCAGAAACCAACGGCCAAGTGGAGAAGGCAAACGGCTTGATCCTAGCCGGCATCCGGCCCCGGCTGGTAGAGCCGCTCGAGCGCTCAGCCGGCTGCTGGATAGAAGAGCTGCCCTCCGTGCTTTGGAGTCTGCGCACCACGCCAAACCGCTCCGTCGGCTTCACGCCATTCTTCCTCGTATACGGGGCCGAAGCCGTCCTGCCGACTGATATCGAGCACGACGCGCCAAGGATCAAGCTCTACACGGAAGCTGAAGCCAAAGAAGCTCGTGAAGATGGAGTCGACCTGGTCGAAGAAGCTCGGCTGCTGGCTCAGTCCAGATCGGCCATATACCAGCAAAGCCTCCGACGCTATCACAGCCGGAAGGTGCAGCCCTTAGCATTCCGAGAAGGAGACCTAGTGCTCCGGCTGATCCAACGGACAGCCGGACAGCATAAACTAGCATCCCCATGGGAGGGTCCCTTCATCGTGAGCAAGGCAGTAGGCAATGATTCCTACTATCTCATAGATGCCCAAGAGGCCAAAAAGAACAAGGCGAGCAAAACCGACGAGGAGACAAAACGTCCCTGGAATGTCAGGTTGCTTCGACCATTTTACACTTGAGAGGTGGAATGTATGTATCCCTTGTACTCCTTTTGTAAGCTATGAAAAGGCAAGCGCCGAGAGCGCTGATTTCAACAAATTTTTCGCATACTCTTGTTTTCGCCAATTGGCTAACACCCTCTCACGCGGCCGGCTCAGTAACGTGATCCGGTTCCCGACAGCCGGCTTCCGATCCAGCTACAGACCGCAACCCGGCTGTCCGGCTGGCGGGGGTAAGAGCCTAGGGAGCCGGCACGCGAAAGACGACTAAGAGAAAGAGTGAAAGCGAATTGATTTACACAACTCTTCATAAAAGTGCCGGATTGCCGAACTCGGCTCGTTCGACTGAAATACTATCGGCCTCACCCAGCGGCACGCTCTTGATCCGGCGACGGACCGCAAGTCGGACGTACGATCGGCAAGAGCAACGCCAAAGAGTGGGGCGGATGGGAAAAAGCGAGCAAGCCGGAAGAAAGCAAGCCGGCACACAAATGATTAACAAACACATTAAAGTGTACCATAATAAAAAGGCGATAATATTGTCATTACATGCGCACCCGGCATCCCGGGGATTTAATAATTTGTCTTTGCAAAAGCAAGGTTACATAAGCAGGGAAGTCTAAGCACCGGCTGGAGGAGGACCAGCCGGATCAACAGCAGGCGGCGGAGATTCCATCTCGATCTCTTCGTCTTCAAGCTCCTCCTCGTCGTCAGACGGCGGGTTCGGATCCGCGATGAAGATGCGCTTACAAAGTCGGCGATGGCGCAGGCGCGGGCAAGCCGGGCGGTCTTGTTCTCCGCCGGAAGGTTCTCCTCCACGCCGGCTCGCCGGCTCTCCAGCTGATCCAGGCTGACCTCGTCGTACCAGGAGAGCACGAAGGAGAGGGCCATGTCTGCGCCAGCACGCGCGGCCGACTCCTTCCAGTCGGCGAAGCGATCCGGCGCCGTCTCCAACCACTTGATGAGGTTGGCGAGGTCCTGCGGCAGCGTCTCGTCGGCCACAGCAGCCGGATCAGCTCCTCCGCCGCCTTCCGGAGCTCCCGCCGAGCTTCATGATGGGCTCGACGCGGGCGGCCATGGACGCCAGATAGTCATCCATGGAGAAGCAGTCCGAGCTCGCTCCCGGTAGCCTGCCGGCGCGCATCCCGCGCCCGCCGGCGCCGCTAGCGCCGCATCCCGCGCCTCAGGGAAGGCCGCAAGGAAAAAGCAAGAAGGACGGGCAGAAAACTAAATTAAGTAAGATGGCGGCACGGCAAGAACCGATCGCCTCAGCTCGAAGATGGAGATTCCGGTTTAGTAAGATTGGCGGCAGCAAGAACCGATCGCCCAGCAAGATGGAGATTTCGAAGTCCTAAAGTAAGACTGGCAGTCGGCAAGAACCGACTGTCCCCAGCCCGAAGATGGAGATTCCGAAGTCCTAGTAGACCGGCAGCCGGCAAGAACCGATCGCCCTCACTGAAGATGGAGATTCCGTTTAGTAAGACTGGCGGCAGCCGGCAAGAACCGATCGTCTCCTAGCTCAAGATGGAGATTTCGTCCTAGTAAGATCGGGCAGCCGGCAAGAACCGACTGCCCCCACCCGAAGATGGAGATTTCGAAGCAAAAGAAACTGGCGGCAGCCGGAAACCAACCGCCCCAGCCCGAAGATGGAGAGAACGAAAAAATTAGTTTCTGCCGCCGGCTGCCAACCACAGCTGGCAGCCGACAGCCGAAAGCCGGCAAAGGGGAAAGGAAAGAGCGCAAGGACTCACCCGCCAAGCCGCGGTCGAGCCGGCTCATCTCCTGCACCCACCGCTTGGCGGTGGCCGACAGCTCCTCAGATTTGGAGGTCACCTCTCGCTGAAGCTCGAGCCGCTGCTGCTCCACCCTCTCCAGCCGCTGACAGCCTCCACCTTCTCCAATCGCTTGGAGGGGGCCACCTCCTTGAGGTGGTTGGCCTCCAGCTTGCGCAGCCGCGTCAGCTCGCCGTCGGCCACCTTCAGCTTGGCAGCAGCCGCACGACCCGCCTCCTCGCTCTCGGCGCATTGGGCGCGGGCGATCCGAAGATCATTCTCCAGCTGCGGAACCCGGGCAGCTTCGGCTGCAAAACGGCAAGAAAACCATCAGCCGGATGAAGTCAGAAAGGAGTAAAGGCAAAAGAAAGAAAGTCTCACCCTTGACGACCTCCAGCTCGCGAGCCAAGGCGGCCCGCTCGATCTTGGCCCGGTGGTAGCTGGTCACCACCTGGTTGTACAAGACGGTGCGTCGCTCGTCAACCGCCTGAAAAAGAGTCAATCGTTTAGGCGAAACCTGGACCGGCTCCCAGCAGCCGGCCCATGCCTCGGAGGGCTACCAGGATAACAATAAAATCGCAGAAAATAAGATAAGAAGCCACCTACCTTGTCAGCATCTTCCAGCGTCGCCAGCTGGGCCATGGCCTCGGCGGCCTTGTTCTTGAGGCCGGCTCGGTAGCCGAGAAGAGCATCTTCGGGGCGCCGTGCCGCTGCCCCTCCCGGCGATCACCTCAGGAGTCCGCCCGGTGCCATGCCTTCTCCATGGTGCCAGCCGAGCCAAAGCTGGAGTCCGAGGCGGACGGCACGCTCACCAGCCGGGCACCCTTGGCCACGTGGAGGCCAGTGGGCGACACCGCCGGGCCCTTCGTCCTCACCAACGCCCGGGAGTCGGCGTCCTTCGAGCGCGCTGGCTCCTCCCGCCGCGGCTCCTTCCCGGCCGGCTCCCCCTCGGCGGCTCCGGCCGAGGCGGCGCGTTGGCCCGGCGGGATCACTTCCGCCTCTCAGCGGCGCAGCCCCGCCGGCTCCAGCTCCCGCCGCCGGTGGCGCACCCTGCCGGCTCCGCTGCCGGCCCGCCGTGGCGCGCGCGTGCGGAAACATATCACCCAGAGTAGGCCCTTGGGCCGACTCGCCCTGGGCGCCCTGGCCTGACGCCGAAGGAGGCGCAGCCGAAGAGGACGCCCCCGCGGAAGGCGGCGTAGCCACGGCGGCACGACAACAACGGCGGCGCGCGCGCAAGCGCCGAAGGCGGCGGCGTCGGCTCCCTCTGCCGCCGGAACGGCGGTGCAACGCGAGCAGCCGGCCCAGAGCCGCCGCCCTGGGTGAACTTTATGGCGGCCCTAATCAAACAAACAAAAGAAGTTAAAGAAAGGAAAGAAAAGGAATCAAACAAAGGAGAAAAAGGACTTACTCCGGCCGTCTCCGGGACCTTCAAGCCCCGTCGGCGCTGCTTCTGGCCCGGCTCTCCAGCCTGGCCGTGGACCCGCCGGCCCGCTTCTTCTTCTGGGCGCAGGTCGCCGAGGCGGCAGGCGGCCTCGTGCGCGAGGAACCGCCGGACGTCCCCGTGGTGGACGTCGCCGTCCTCCTCCTCCCGCTGCTCCGGCGAGGGCGGCGGGTTGTGTTCCCCTTGGCCGCCTTGGTCCGGCGCCTCCGGCAGATCGTCGTCGCCGGCTTGGTCAGCCGGATCGACATGATCCGGCGTCCAGATCTTCTACGCCAGGTCGCCGTCTTCAACACCTTGGCGGTCGAAAAGCTAAAAAACAAGATAAGATAAGTTCAAGTCGGCCACGCAGCCGCAAGTCGAAAGTCGCAAGCCAAAACACCAACTTACCAGCTCAGGCGGCGAAGACCGGTCGTAAGGCGGCAGCCCCCAATTCCAATCATCCGGCAGATTGGCCTTGGTGATGCTGTTCACCCGACGGCCACCTGGGCCTTGGAGAGCGCCAGCCTCGACGTCCGGGTCGGATCCAGCCGGCCGGACATGTGCCCGATCTTGTGGACGCGGCTTTGGAGCGGCAGCACCCGGCGCTCAACATAAGTGCAGAGGAGGTCCTCCGCGCTCAGCCGGCCCCCGGCGACACACTCCCCACAAAGTCCCACAGGAGGTTTACCTCCGCGTTCTGGTCTGCCGACTGGCGTTGTGACCCCAGTTGCTGCTGCTGTTGAGGAGCCGGGTTGAACTCCGCAGGTTGATCCAAGCCGAAGGCCGGTTGGCGTTCTACGAGAAGACCGACATCCGCCAGTTCTTCACCGAGTCGACAGTCGGGATCTTCGGGAAGGGCGGCGCTGGTATATGGAGGCGGCGCCGCAGATCCTCAGGCGGCCCTCAGTCATCTGCGACTTGAGGTAGAAGAGCCGGCTCCAGAACTCCACGTCCGGCCACAAGCCGGCGTAGCCTTCCATGAAGGCCACATAGCAAGAGAGGACGCACGCGTTGGCTGGCAGGTGATGAGGCTGCAAGCCAAAGAAGTCCAGAAGCGGCGGAAGAAATGCGAAGCCGGCAGGCCCCCGGGCTGGCGCTCCAAAGACCACACGTTCGCCGGGTTCCGGTGCGGGTGTTCTCCGCCGGGCACCCTAGTGATCACCTCCTCAGGAATCCGGCGGAGGCGCACCAGCCGCGCGATGTCATCCTCGCGCATGTAAGATCCCCTCCACGAGCCGCTCGGCTGAGCCATCGACGGAGAAGAGGAGGAAGAAGACCACGAAAGATCAAATGGCGAGGAAGAACCGCTCCTCACCGGGGGAGAGCGCGGCGGCGACGAGCGCAACGTCGAGACGCGGGGCCCCGTGGCGCCGGCTTGGCGCGCGAGCGGTTGCCGAACGGCGGAGGATTCCGGCCGCGTATGGTCGCCGGAGTTCGCCAGGAGGTCACCGAGGGAGAAGCGACAGCGTGTGAAAGCTTTCGAGCAGAGAGAATGGGGAAGAGAGCGCGAGGAAGGAGAAGAGCGCCTCGATGCCGCACCCAGGGCATTTATAGCCGCCCGGCGCGCCCGTTACGCAGCCACGTGGCGATCGTGGGCCACGATCGGATTAACTGCGCCATAACCGTGCCCCACGATGCCGGCAGTTACCAGAAACGGCCGCACCACGTCGCCCACAACCGCAGAGAATCCGGAGGGGGACAGTGATGTGACCAGACGAAACGACCACACCGACCAGCCGTCAGAACGGTCGAGTCGGGCGCAAAGCTCGAGGCGGCGGAGACGCCGGTGCGCCCAAGCCGGAGCCGGACGATAAAATCAATCCGGCCCCAAATTCTGGCAACAAGCCGGAAACATCATCAGCACTTAAGAAAAAGTGAAAACAACAGGAGCGAAAAAAGGCGTCCGGCTGGAGGAAGCCGGACGAGGCGAGCCGGATGAGGGCGCAGCCGGCTGAATGAAATTCTCAGTCGGCCCCTCCGGAGCCGCCAGTTACAAGCGGAGGATATCTAGAAGCCAGGAAAACCTGCCTAGGTCCTTCTTAACGCAGGACCTTGCCAGCTTCGGGGGCTAATGTCAAGACCCCGGGTAGGGCAATGGACGCGGAGCGGCCGGCTTGAGGACGGCCGGCTCGCGGCAAAGGCCGGCTGAGGAGCAGCCGGCTGGAGCCGTGGCCGGCTGCCTCGGCCGGCTGGCTTTAAGTCCTAGTCGGCCTGGCTGCAGCCTTCGCCGCTCTGGGCCGCTACAAGCCATATCCGACCGGGGTTTGTACCTCAGACCGGCTCGAGGCTGGCGAGTCTTGCACCGGAAGGAACTGGGTAGGTGATCCGGGTTCAAAGGTCCACGCTGACCTCATCTCCCGTAAAGCACGGGGCACTGTAGAGCAGCAGTGCCACGCGCCGGACAGGCCATCATGGCGTACGTCGGTCCGTACCGGCTACAGAGCATGATGGCGACAACGACACCACCTCGCCATACCGCTGACCTGAGCAGGCGGATGGGACGTGCCACTACGCTCAACGGCTCCCTGACGTCAACGCCTCGGGAAGGAGCGGGAGCCGGAGCCGGCAAGCCGGCCACTAGACTATAGGGACTTATCTGTAAAGTGCCGGTGCCTATATAAGCCGGGCTACCCCCTCGTGCGGGGGACGATCGATCACTTCTTACTCATTCTAGTCTTAGCGCTGCCCTGTGAGAGAGACCTTCGTCTACCTTAGCCTCCCAGGGGCAGCCGGATACAGCTCAAGGAGCACCATTGTACTGTGTTACCATCATATACACTCATAGCAGGAGTAGAGGTGTTACCTCCATCGGAGGGCCTCGAACCTGGGTACGTCTGTCGCTCGTGCCCATACCCGCATCCGGATACCGCCGTGAGACCACTTAGGAACCACCTTCGATTAGCCACACTATGGCATATGTCATGACGATACCACGACATCTTCGCGTGCATACTGACGTTGTTCCTGTTATTCGTCAGGGTTATGACCTCTCAAACCTGCTAACGTTCGACCCTGATTTCATCGAACCATCTGCTAAAGCAAGCGAAGAGTCAGGACCCAACGCTACCCATAGTCAACTCCAACAGCTCAAGGCCTTGCTCTCCTCCTCAATCGAAACATTGGTTGAAGATACCGAGGGAATAAAGAGCATTCTTGAAGACCTCCAGCCTCATCTCCCGGTGACATTGCAGGTGAAGCTCTGGCCAGTGGTGACTTTGTCTGCTTATAGGTCAAGGGTGACCTTGGCTCGTCAGAGAATCGGCTTGCGCCACGCTCAGCTTCCATTGAAAGCCGATATTGCAGACAAGTGTCAGCGGCTAAATGAGAAAAAGGCGGCTTTGGACGCAAAAACTGACACGTCTATCAGTACCGCTGAACTGGAGATCTTGCGAAAGGAGTTGGAGGACCTTGAAGAGAGGGTGCGGGTAACCAAGCAGCTCATCCAAGATAAGGAAGCTCTCATTGCCCGCTCCCACGAAGAAGCAGAAGGTCTCAAAGCTGAACTGAAGACTGATCTGGCCGAAATCCGCGCCTTGAACAAGCAGCTGGTGACGGGCCAGGATGAAGATGACGAGGCCGAGATCGCCGAGGTGGATCGTGTCCGTGCTTCCGCACTCCGTGCCCTTGAGGCATTCCTTCAGTAGAGCTCCTCCATGTAATGATAACTGCTCCACTGAGCATGTACTTCTGTTGTAACAGCTTGTACCTCTTGAGTCGATGGCTGTGCATCGGCTTTTTATTCTTAAGTCGATGTCCGAGCATCGGCTGTACTTAAATTTTTTCTATTTTCGAATTTTTACTGGCCGATCGATTTCATGAATCGGCTCCTGGGTACATACTTCGTGGCCTCATACCTTCTCTGTATGTATACCCCCGAGCCGAATCTTTCAAGTAATTGAAGATATCGGCTTTCCAGTCATCTATAGGCCACGAGACACACCATGCTAACTAGCACAGAGGCTAACACATGTGGTAAGGATAATTTTAGCTGATTGCTAGAATCGGCCTCCTTTTTCATTGCAACGTTCAATGAGGGTTTACAACTTTTTGGTTCTCTACTATGGCTACGTGACAATCTTGAGGTAAGACCTTTGCTTTTTATTTTTTGGGGCCGATCGCTGGGATCGGCCTTGTCACGCACGTCCATAGACTTGGATCTTGCTACTCTGTCAGGCCAGTGGATAAGACCAGCCTCACCCCGTTTTTTGAAGCTTCGATGCGCTCACAGCCGTCCAGATTAATTCCAGAGAGCGGCTCTTGGTCGTTTGCATCCCAAATGTTCATGGCGGCTAGCGAGATCTCGATCGAGTCATCTGCATGAACAACTTCCACTTCATCTCCATCCCATTGTATGATGCACTGATGCATTGTGGATGGAATGCAACAGTTAGCGTGGATCCAATCTCTTCCTAGCAGGACAGCATAAGTGCTTTTGCTGTCGACGATGAAGAACGATGTAGGGATGGTTTTTCGGCCTACAGTCAGGTCTACGTTCAGAACACCCTTTGCTTCTGACGCTTGGCCATTGAAATCGCTTAATGTGACGTTGGTTTTGATCAGATCTTCATTGGAACGTCCCAAACGTCGTAGCATAGAGTACGGCATTATATTGACTGCCGCTCCTGTATCAACCAACATCTTGCCGATAGGTTGCCCATTAATGTAACCTTTCAGGTATAGGGCTTTCAAATGCCTGTAGCTTCTATCTTGCGGTTTCTCAAAGATGACTGGCCGTGGACCGCAGTCAAACTGTGCACACTTCCTCGTCTTTTGGAGCACAAAATTCTGACGGGAGTATGAACACCATATTTGTATCAGCCGATGCCTCTGCATCGGCTCTTGTCTGTTTGGGGCGCCACACTTTCTTTTGTGGCCGTGCCTCTGTCTCCAATGTTTGCTGAATTTTCATGGCCAGATCGGGCCGTGCTTTCCTTAACGTATATAGGTACTGAGCTTCGGCTTCCTCTAAGCTTCGTAGCCGCTGCACCCTACGCTTTTGGGAGTGGCTGAGTCCATCGGGACACCACCGTGGCCGGTGATACCTGTCTTCTTCTTCATCTGACTCCCGAAGTCTTCATCTTGAGACGACTCAGCTCGTCTGTTCGAGGTGGGAGAGGCCCTAGACGCTTGAACACTGAAACTTCATTTGTTCCCTTCCTCTTCCGTCTACATTCTGGGCAGTTCTCGATTGTTGGTAATCGGCTCATTCCTGAGTCCCAGCAGTGTTTGAAGAAAGGACAGTCCCAATGCTTATCCATGTCCTCTTGCTCTCTTGACCTCCCTCTAGCGTGACGCTCATACCCTTCTTGGTCTCTATCATATCGACGATACTTCTTGTCATCTGCATCAGACCGACGATATCTCTCATCATCTACGTCGTAGCGCCGACGTCGGTCGTACTGACGCTCATATTTGTTAAGGAGATGCGCGGAGAGTGGTCGTTGATACCGCACGCTTCTCACTTCTTCCTCTGTCAAGTACCGTCTGTCATCATGCTGGGGCCGGTCGCGTGGATCGGCCTCCGCTTTATCTTTTCCACGGGAGTGACTGCTCTCTGGCTTATCCTTGCCATGGCGGTCTACAAGTCCTGCCATGTTGATATCAAACGAGAAGCCTGGCTCGCTCCTTAAGCAGTGACTAAGATCGACCATGTTGACATCAGGAAACGGATGCGTGTCAACTCTCATGGCAAACTGACCGAAGAGTAATCGGCCTTGTTCTATCGCCATTTGAATCTGTCCGCGCAACACTTTGCAGTCGTTGGTGGCATGGGTGAACGTGTGATGCCACTTGCAGTATGGCCTACCGTTCATCTCTTGTAACGTAGGGATTTTGTGGCCTTCGGGTAACTTTAGCTGTTTTTCCTTCAGGAGCAAATCAAAAATCTGCTCCGTTTTGCTTAAATCAAAGTCAAACCCTCTTGCAGCCCTGGTTGTTTCACCCATTTGCAGGACACGGGTGCTGCCCCCGAGCCCATTCAGCTACGGCGACCTCCTGATCTTCTGCAGAGTCTTCATCTTCTTCCGTCTCGACCAGGGCGACGCGCTTGAACTTGTCCCGGTACACCCGTGGCGCTGCTCATATGATGTCAACCTCGAACCATGTGCGCCAGTGAATTGTAGTCTGGAAAGTCGATCTTTGAGCGGCGCCTGAGAGTCCTACTATTGCCACTCAACCGCTTCTTTCGTATAAACGAACCGAATAACATCGGTTCTGACAGTCCTGAAAGAATGTATTCAGACATGTCTCTCCTTGCCTTGCCGAACTCGGGTCGATCGGCAATGCCAGCTTCAGTAGCTTCTGAATGATATTGTATGTGAAACTGTTCTTCCAGCTGCTTCCACGTCCGAACTGAATAATTCATAGGCATTTCAATAACAAGAGTATAATTCATAGGCATTTCATTGCGTCTAGAGATATTACCAACTCTTTGACATTCATCACAAGATAAAATAAACTTTCTTGCATCTTTAAAGAGAGTTGGCCAATAAAAACCTGACTGTAGAACCTTTTGTGCGGTTCTATCTCCGGCATGATGTCCTCCATAAACACTACCATGACACTTACTCAATATCTCTTGTTGTTCATATTCGGGGACACATCTTCGCATAATACCATCCACTCCTTCTTTATATAAGTGTGGGTCATCCCAAAAATAATGTCTCAAATCATAAAAGAATTTCCTCCTTTGCTGAGCTGAAAAGGTTGGAGGCAAATACTTGGAAACAATAAAGTTAGCATAATCAGCATACCAAGGACTATCTCGCGAGCTCACCTTTATTGCAGCCAATTGTTCATTTGGAAAACTATCATTAACAGGAACATGATCATAAGAATATTTCCCAATCTAGACTAATTATCAGCAACAGGATTATCGGCACCTTTCCTATCTACAATATGTAAATCAAATTCTTGCAAAAGAAGCACCCATCTAATAAGCCTTGGCTTAGCATCTTTCTTTTCCATAAGGTACCTAATTGCAGCATGATCAGTATGAACTGTGACTTTTGAATCAACAATATAAGGTCTAAACTTGTCACAAGCAAAAACTACAGCTAATAACTCTTTTTCAGTTGTAGCATAATTTCTTTGAGCAGCATCAAGAGTCTTACTAGCATAATGAATAACATTCAATTTTTTATCTACTCGCTGTCCAAGAACAGCACCTACAGCAAAATCACTAGCATCACACATAATTTCAAAAGGTAAATTCCAATCAGGAGGTTCAACTACAGGAGTTGTTAAGGCTTTCTTTAGAGTTTCAAAAGCTTCCTTACAATCATCATCAAAAACAAAAGGTACATCTTTTTGAAGAAGATTAGTAAGAGGCTTTGAAATTTTAGAGAAATCTTTAATAAATATCCTATAAAACCCAGCATGACCAAGAACACTACGAATACCTTTAACATCCCTAGGATAGGGCATCTTCTCAATTGCTTCAACTTTAGCTCTATCAACTTCAATACCTCTCTCAGAAATTTTATGTCCCAATACAATTCCTTCATTAACCATAAAGTGGCATTTCTCCCAATTAAGAACAAGGTTAGTTTCTTCACATCTCTGCAAAACTTTATCAAGGTTTCGCAAACAATTATCAAAAGAATTTCCATAGACAGAAAAATCATCCATGAATACCTCTACAATCTTTTCACAAAAGCCATGAAAAATAGCGGACATGCATCTTTGAAAAGTAGGAGGAGCATTACATAAACCAAAAGGCATACGCCTATAAGCATAAGTTCCATAGGGACAAGTGAAAGTGGTTTTCTCTTGATCTTTAGCTCTAACAACAATTTGTGAAAACCCAGAATAACCATCAAGAAAGCAGAAATGAGTATTTTTAGATAACCTTTCTAGCATTTGATCAATAAATGGTAAAGGGTAATGATCTTTCTTAGTAACTTTATTAACCTTTCGAAAATCAATGCACATTCTATACTCTACAACTACTCTTTGAGGGATGAGCTCATCATTATCATTAGGTACAACAATTATTCCTCCTTTCTTAGGAACACAATGCACAGGACTAACCCATCTACTATCAGCAATAGGATATATAATACCAGCTTCAAGAAGTTTCAATACCTCATTCCTTACCACATCCTTCATCTTAGGAATTAGACGACGCTGATGCTCAACAACAGGCTTTGCATCATCTTCCATGTTGATGGCTGATACGTCTCAAACGTATCTATAATTTCTGATGTTCCATGCTTGTTTTATGACAATACCTACATGTTTTGTTCACACTTTATATCGTTTTGATGCATTTTGCGGAACTAACCTATTGACGAGATGCCGAAGTGCCAGTTCCTGTTTTCTGCTATTTTTGGTTCCAGAAAGGCTGTTCGGGCAATATTCTCGGAATTCGACGAAACGAAGACCAAACATCATAATTCACCGAGATGGACCAGGACACCGAAGGGAGACGGAGAGGAGGCCCAGGCCCCAGACCATACGGCCACGCGGGCAGGCCCCTGGCCGCGCCGGCCTATGGGGAGGGCGCCCTGGTGCCCCTCCGACGCCGCCTCTTCGCCTATAAGACCCCTCGTGACCTAAAACTTCGAGACGGATTGACGAAACTCCAGAAAAGCTCCAGGGGCGCCGCCGCCATCGCGAAACTCCAATTCGGGGGACAAGTCTCTGTTCCGGCACCCTGCCGGGACGGGGAATTGCCCCCGGAGCCATCTCCATCGACACCGCCGCCATCTTCATCGCCATCGCTGTCTCCCATGATGAGGAGGGAGTAGTTCTCCCTCGAGGCTGAGGGCTGTACCGGTAGCTATGTGGTTAATCTCTCTCTGTACTCCAATACAATGATCTCATGAATTGCTTTGCATAATTGAGATCCATATGATGAGCTTTGTATCGCTACTAGTCTATGTGCTACTCATGTGATGTTATTAAAGTAGTCTATTCCTCCTGCATGGTGTAAAGGTGCTAGTGTGTGCACCGTGTGGTTCTTGTCGTAGGCTATGATCATGATCTCTTGTAGGTTGTGGAGTTAATTATCATTATGATAGTATTGATGTGATCTATTCCTCCTTTCATAGCGTAATGTGGACAGTGTGTATGCTATGTTAGTTCTCGGTTTATTTTGCAATGATCTATTATGCTCTAAGGTTAATTAAATATGAATGCCGAATGTTGTGGCGCTTGTTAACTCCGGCTTGAGGGAGCTCTTGTAGCCCTACACAACGACTGGTGTTTGTCATCCAACAAAAGAGTGTATGTAGCACAAATGAGAGAAGTTATCTATTATATAATTAAAACACAAGACAACCAATGGCTTAGATTGAACATTAAGAAATAAATGTCTCAGATTTAATGTAAAAAAACGCACATGCCCGATCAAGCAGATGTCAAGAGACGTACGTGACTCAGAATTAACTTGAAAATAAACACGTCCGATCAGGCAGAAAGACTCAAGAGACGTGGGATGCATGTACACCAAGGAGTTGTTGCAGATCTCCATGATAACCGCGATGGTCGTCGACGGACGGCAGCGTCCCATGTAACGGCCTCCGTATACTCTCCGATGTGTTCCGGCCGACGGCAATGCAAAGTTTACGGCAAGGTCTACAACGAGCCGGTATGTCGATATCCAGCAGGCGATAATGGTCGGCGCGGTGGCGATGCATGGCAATGCGACAGTTAGGACGATCAGTTCGGCAGTTCTCGGCAATGATGCAAGGCATTGCGGTAGTTAGGATCGGTGGCGACTCCACGCGGTAGACGGAAACACAGCTTCAGATCTGACTATTTTCTTGAATAAACATGCAATTCATGAGTTGTGCAAATATACGATTTCACAAGTTTCGAATCTAGCTCCGATTAAGTTGATCGCTGATCCGGCCCGCCGACGATGGAGGAGTGCAAGCGAAGCCGTCGTGGAGTCGGATTGGGCGAGCCGTCAGATTGAGTGCTCCCTACATATTTGAAGAAAAACGATCTCTAATCGTCCTCGGCTGCAATCAGATCGATCCGGTAGCCATGCCCAGCACATGGAGAAGCCACATCCGTAGACCCATGACCTGTGAGCATCATGCAGGTCATGCGCATTGGTGAGCAGCATCCAGCTTAAGACGTTCCTAGGTAAAAAAGGTTAATCTGCTTTTCTATTTCCAGTCAGAGTTGAGCTGCTAGAACAACATTGATTATTTGCTTCACCCGCTGCTTGACTTTGATTTATCTCTAACAATGTAGATTAGATCCTACACATGTCCTAACAATAAATTTCTGAAAAGTAGTTCGAGCAGTTGAAGAGTTGTGGTAGGTCTGGGATTTGATGATCTTTTGGAATTGCTATAGGTCAAGGAGATGGGTGAGAAATAATGTGAATCCTCAAGCTAACCCAGTAATCAGAAGCATGGGCAAAATAGAAATTTCTCAAACTCTCGGATATTGGAAGACTGAATTACAGTGTGAATGAATTCTACAATGAATAATTATTCATCGGTAGAGGATTATAGTTGAAGTATTCTGTGACCGAAGGTTCGCCGATGACGTCGACCAACAAAATAATCACCCAGCATGGTGCAAGAACTTTAACAAGGAGCCATACGCCTCAGCTGTATCTACCAAGTTTTATACCAGGTATGTTTTTTTTTTTAGCTTATATTTGAAATCATACTAAAAAATTAGTATGCAATATGTGAAAATTGCCAAAAAAAAAAAGAGGAAAAGGGAATGCATGTCCTGGCTCCGTTCTAAAATAGAAGGAATCAGGGCTGTTAAACGTTTTCATTAATATATAAAGATGATTTGCCAAGTAAAGTTAGCATATTGTTTGTATGTATTGTCTTGATAATACTAGATACTACAGTATATATTATCTATGCGAGTATTAGTATGAACAAATAGCCAAAAACATAAAGATAAAAAACTATAGTAGGAATATAATCTAGCCGCGCAAATGCGCGGGTCAACTTGCTAGTTATTTATTATGCGATCAATGTTGAGAGTGTCCACTAGTGAAAGTATGATCCATAGGCCTTGTTTCCAATACTGCAAACACCGCTTACTTACTGTTCTGTTGCATGTTTACTCGCTGCCATATTTTATTCAGATTGCTATTATCACTCATATACATCCATACTACTTGTATTTCACTATCTCTTCGCCGAACTAGTGCACCTATACATCTGACAAGTGTATTAGGTGTGTTGGGGACACAAGAGACTTCTTGTATCGTGATTGCAGGGTTGCTTGAGAGGGATATCTTTGACCTCTTCCTCCCTGAGTTCGATAAACCTTGGGTGATCCACTTAAGGGAAAACTTGCTGCTGTTCTACAAACCTCTGCTCTTGGAGGCCCAACACTGTCTACAAGAATAGAAGCACACGAGACATCAAGCTATTTTCTGCGCCGTTGCCGGGGAGGTAAGGTAAAAGGTATTCACATCCTCCGACTACTAAGTTATTTCTTAGCATTGTTGCCGGTGTGTGAGTGCTCGAAGCTATTTCCTTTAGATCCTGCAATTGCATCTTTTTGTTTCTTGTTTTTATTTTCACTAGTTAGGCATAATGGAAAACAACAAAAAATTTAGTGAGCTTTTTAATCTTTTTCCTGATTTAGAATTGTTTGATGCGAAAATTAAAAAACCTATGGAACCTTATTTGCATGTTAGTAGCAATGTTATTAGTATGAATGCAATTACTGCTAATGCTATGGAGAAGTCTAAGCTTGGGGAAGCTAGTTTTTGTGATCTTTTTAGCTTCCCATCTTTAGGGGAGAAAATTTGCTCTGATAATACTTTATCTCCCATATGCAATAACTCTAATGATGCTTGTGATATTTTAAATCCACCTACTGAAAGTATTCCGTATAAAATACCCATGAAAATTATTGAACGTGTTGTGGATAACCGCTATGAAGGGGATGGAACTGTTCATCCTGAAGATCATTTACTGTTTTTGCATGAATTATGCGGGTTATTCAAGTGTGCGGGTATTTCAATGGATGAAGTTAGGAAGAAATTATTTGTTATGTCGCTATCTGGTAAAGCGGCGCATTGGTATAAACTGCTGAAGGACGGGCGCTCTCTTGATTGGAAGGATATTGTGCCTCTATTTTATTCTAAGTTCTATCCTCCAAGTGAAATTCACAAAGATCGAAACCGTATATATAATTTCTGGCCTCATGATGGAGAGAGTATTGCCCAAGCATGGGAGAGATTGAAGTCCTTAATGCTCAAATGCCCCAATCATGAGCTTCCTGGTAATGTTATCATTGATAATTTCTATGCAAGACTTTCTTTTCAGGATAAAACCTTGCTGGATACTGCTTGTTCTGGATCATTCACACGCAATAAAGAAGATTTTAAATGGGACCTTCTTAATCGGATTCAGGAGAACGCTGAAGATTGGGAGAATGACAAAGGTAGAGAGTCAGGTATAAATTATGATTATGAATGCATTGAAACTTTTATGGATACTGATAAATTTCAAAATATGAGTGCTACTTATGGTCTTGACTCTCAAGTTATTGCAAATCTTTATAAAGCTTTTGCTTCTCACATTGAATTGCCTAGGAAGAATTTTGATAAGTATCATGAACCTTTTAAAGACGCTTGCATGAAGGATGAAACTGTTATTAATGATTGCAATGAACATGTTCAAACTTCTGAAAATGCTATTTCTTATAAGCATGTTAATTTTTGTGGAATACATAGACCTTGTGGAATTAATCAAATCGAAGAAGAATATTTTATCCATCATAGGAATGAAAAAACTAGAAAGTGGTCTAGGGCTCTAGATGATCTTGGAGAAAAAGTGTGCGCCCTCTATCCTTTTATTTGTGAACTTTGCCATAAAGTTGGTCATTTTAATTTTCAATGTTCCTCCAATGATAATTCTAACCCCATGAGTGCTGCAAATTTGTATTGTGATGATGAAATTGTTCCTAATCAGCATGATGAACTTACTTTATTTTTGAAGTATGAAGAGTTATCAAGAAAAATTTCTTTGTTAGATATGCACGATCTTGATATTGATGATGTCCTGCATGGGTGTCTTTCTTATTGCATTAATAATTTCCATACAAATACTTACATACAAAATATTTTAGAAGATGACACTTTGCCAAAATATGATAGGACCGCTGTGTGTTTCAAACTTATTAATGAAAAGGGGGAATCCTCCCAAGTTTCTTCTATTGTTTCTGGAAATAAATCAGGTTATGTGGAGAAGCCTCCCTTCAAGCCTCTTCCTCCTAAAGAAGGGAACGAGGAGAAGGAAAAGAAGAAGAAGGGAAAGAAGAAGAAGAAGAAGAAGAAGAGGGGGAATAAGAAGAAAGAGGTAACGGCACCCCGCGTGTATGAGGTAACAATAGGTAACCGTAAGTATGTTGCTCCTAATGATTATTATGATAATGAATCTGAGTACGATGATCTTCCTATACCCTTTACCCATATTAGTGATCATGATTTGGAAGAACACACTACCCTTGATATTGGAAATCTCTTTGGTACTGATTATGAAAGTAATGATGATAGCATTATTCATGTCCCCTCAAACGATGATATTGAAAGCTCTAAGCTTGGGGATATTGTGCTTGAAGATCCTATATTTGAGACCTCTACTTTTAGTGAAAATGATGATATTACATATTCTGGTTTAGATAATCGCTATAGAGATGGATATGACACATGTTACAATTATCCTTATGAAACTTGTCATAGTTATAATGGGCTTGCCAAAAATCATTCCCTTAGTATGCAACTTGTTTACCATGTTCAAATTCTTGATAATGATCCTGCTCCAATTACTATTAATGAGAAGAGTTTTTCTTATGTAAAAAATGATACCTTTATGCATATGAACCATGATAAGAATGTTTTAAGTGATGGCTATATTGTGGATTTCATCAATGATGCTACTGAAAGTTATTATGAGAGAGGGAAACACGGTTGTATGCATCTTAATAATATTAAGTTTCCCCTCTTTATGTTGAGAATCTTGAAGTTACTCGTGTCTTATCTTCTTATGCTTGTCACTTTGTTCTTCATGAATTTATTTGTGTACAAGATTCCTTTTCATAGGAAGAGGCTTAAATTTGTTTCATACTTGCTTTTTCGATGCTCTCTTTGCTTCAACTCTCATTATGAGAGTATCATCATTAAAATTGCTGAGCCCATCTTAATGGCTATAAAGAAAGCACTTCTTGGGAGATAACCCATGTGTTTATTTTACTACTGTATTGTTGAGTCTTGGAAGTTGTTACTACTGTAGCAACCTCTCCTTATCATGTTTTTGTGCCAAGTAAAGTCTCTATGGTAAAGTTGATACTAGATTTGGATTACTGCGCAGAAACAGAATTGTTGTCTGTCACGAATTCGCGCAGATCTCTCTGTAGAAGAGTCAAAAAAATCTGCAAATTTACGTGCGTGATCCTCAGATATGTACGCAACTTTCATTAGTTTTGAGTTTTTCCATCTGAGCAAGTTAAGTGCCCCTGCAAAATTTGTCTTTACGGACTGTTCTGTTTTTAACAGATTCTGCCTTTTATTTCGCATTGCCGCTTTTGCTATGTTGAATGAGTTTCTTTGTTCCATTAACTTTCAGAAGCTTTGTGCAATGTCCAGAAGTGTTAAGAATGATTGTGTCACCTCTGAACATGTGAATTTTGATTATGCACTAACCCTCTAATGAGTTTGCTCTAAGTTTGGTGTGAAGGAAGTTTTGAAGGGTCAAGAGAGGAGGATGATATATGATCAAGAAGAGTGAAAAGCCTAAGCTTGGGGATGCCCCGTGGTTCATCCCTGCATATTTCAAGAAGAATCAAGTTCTAAGCTTGGGGATGCCCAAGGCATCCCCTTCTTCATCAACTTATCAGGTTTCTTCTATTGAAACTATATTTTTATTCGGTCACATCTTATGTACTTTACTTGGAGCGTCTGTGTGCTTTTATTTTTGTTTTGTTATTTTCATTCTTTGAATAAATTCATGCTTGTGTGGGAGAGAGACACGCTCCGATGTTGCATATGAACACATGTGTTCTTAGCTTTACTTTTAATGTTCATGGCGAAGGTTGAAAACTGCTTCGTTCATTGTCATATGGTTGGAAACGGGAAATGCTTCATGTGGTACATGGTATAATGTCTTGAATAATTTGATACTTGGCAATTGTTGTGCTCATATAGACCATGTTTAAGCTCTTGCATCATATACTTTGCACTTATTAATGAAGAACTACATAGAGCTTGTTAAAATTTGGTTTGCATGATTGGTCTCTCTAAGTCTAGATATTTTCTGGTTAAGGTGTTTGAACAACAAGGAGACGATGTAAATTCTTATAATGCTTACAATATGTTCATATGTGAGTCTTGCTGCACCGTTTATACTTGAGTTTGCTTCAAACAACCTTGCTAGCCTAGCCTTGTATTGAGAGGGATTCTTCTCGTGCATCCAAATCCTTGAGCCAAAAACTATGCCAATTGTGTCCACCATACCTACCTACCACATGGTATTTCTCCGCCATTCCAAAGTAAATTGCTTGAGTGCTATCTTTAAACAATTCAAAAGTTATTACCTCTTATTTGTGTCAATGTTTTATAGCTCATGAGGAAGTATGTGGAGTTTATCTTTCCATCTTGTTGGGCAACTTTCACCAATGGACTAGTGGCTTCATCCGCTTATCCAATAATTTTGCAAAAAGAGCTGGCAATGGGGTTCCCAGCCCCGAATTAATTAACTTTCATAAATTTACAAATAGACACTCCTCCATGGTATGTGATTGTTGGTCGGCACCCGAGGATTCGGTTAGCCATGGCTTGAGAAAGCAAAGGTGGGGAGGAGTGTCATCTAAATAAAACTAAAATAAAAAGGCACTCCTTCATGGTATGAGATTGTTGGCAGGCACCCGAGGATTCGGTTAGCCATGGTTTGTGAAAGCAAGGTTGGAAGGAGTGCCACCCAAAAATAAAATTTCATGGGAGCCGCTCTTTGAAAGTCTGTCTGGCAAGGGGGTTAGAGTGCCCACTACCATTCGTTGACAACAACAAACACCGCTCAAAACTTTACTTTTATGCTCTCTTTATGTTTTCAAAATAAAAGCTCTAACACAAATATAGAAATCAATGCTTCCCTCTGCGAAGGGCCATTCTTTTACTTTATTGTTGAGTCAGTTTACCTACTTCTTTCTATCTTAGAAGCAAACACTTGTGTAAACTGTGTGCATTGATTCTTACATATTTACCTATTGCACTTGTTATATTACTTTGTGTTGACAATTATCCATGAGATATACATGTTGAAGTTGAAAGCAACCGCTGAAACTTATATCTTCCTTTGTGTTGTTTCAAAGCTTTTACTGAGAATTTATTGCTTATGAGTTAGCTCTTATGCAAGTCTTGTTGATACTTGTCTTGAAAGTACTATTCGTGAAAAGTCTTTGCTATATGATTCAGTTGCTTACTCATTGTCTTCATCATTGCTTCGAATCGCTGCATTCATCTCATATGCTTTACAATAATGTTGATCAAGATTATATTGGTAGCATGTCACTTCAGAAATTATTTGTTGTTATCGTTTACCTACTCGAGTAGGAACTAAGCTTGGGGATGCTTGATACGTCTCAAACGTATCTATAATTTCTGATGTTCCACGCTTGTTTTATGACAATACCTACATGTTTTGTTCACACTTTATATCGTTTTGATGCATTTTCTAACTAACCTATTGACGAGATGCCAAAGTGCCAGCTTCCTGTTTTCTGCTGTTTTTGTTCCAGAAAGGCTGTTCGGGCAATATTCTCGGAATTCGACGAAACGAAGACCAAACATCATAATTCACCGAGATGGACCAGACAATCGAAGGGGAGACGGAGAGGAGGCCCAGGGGCCCTGCACCATACGGCCGCCGCGGCGGGCCCCGGCCGCGCCGACCTATGGGGGGGCGCCCGGTGCCCCTCCGACGCCGCCTCTTCGCCTATAAGACCCCTCGTGACCTAAAACTTCGAGACGGATTGACGAAAGCTCCAGGGGCGCCGCTGCCATCGCGAAACTCCAATTCGGGGGACAGAGTCTCTCCGCACCCTGCCGGACGGAGAATTGCCCCCGGAGCCATCTCCATAGACACCGCCGCCATCTTCATCGCCATCGCTGTCTCCCATGATGAGGAGGGAGTAGTTCTCCCTCGAGGCTGAGGGTTGTACCGGTAGCTATGTGGTTAATCTCTCTCTCAAATACAATGATCTCATGAATTGCTTTGCATAATTGAGATCCATATGATGAGCTTTGTATCGCTACTAGTCTATGTGCTACTCATGTGATGTTATTAAAGTAGTCTATTCCTCCGCATGGTGTAAAGGTGCTAGTGTGTGCACCGTGTGGTTCTTGTCGTAGGCTATGATCATGATCTCTTGTAGGTTGTGGAGTTAATTATCATTATGATAGTATTGATGTGATCTATTCCTCCTTTCATAGCGTAATGTGGACAGTGTGTATGCTATGTTAGTTCTCGGTTTATTTTGCAATGATCTATTATGCTCTAAGGTTACTTAAATATGAATGCCGAATGTTGTGGCGCTTGTTAACTCCGGCTTGAGGGAGCTCTTGTAGCCCTACACAACGATTGGTGTTTGTCATCCAACAAAAGAGTGTATGTAGCACAAATGAGAGAAGTTATTATTTATTATGCGATCAATGTTGAGAGTGTCCACTAGTGAAAGTATGATCCCTAGGCCTTGTTTTCAATACTGCAAACACCGCTTACTTACTGTTCTGTTGCATGTTTACTCGCTGCCATATTTTATTCAGATTGCTATTATCACTCATATACATCCATACTACTTGTATTTCACTATCTCTTCGCCGAACTAGTGCACCTATACATCTGACAAGTGTATTAGGTGTGTTGGGGACACAAGAGACTTCTTGTATCGTGATTGCAGGGTTGCTTGAGAGGGATATCTTTGACCTCTTCCTCCCTGAGTTCGATAAACCTTGGGTGATCCACTTAAGGGAAAACTTGTTGCTATTCTACAAACCTCTGCTCTTGGAGGCCCAACACTGTCTACAAGAATAGAAGCACACGTAGACATCAAGCTATTTTCTGCGCTGCCGGGGAGGTAAGGTAAAAGGTATTCACATCCTCCGACTACTAAGTTATTTCTTAGCATTGTTGCCGGTGTGTGTGCTCGAAGCTATTTCCTTTAGATCCCGCAATTGCATCTTTTTGTTTCTTGTTTTTATTTTCACTAGTTAGGCATAATGGAAAACAACAAAAATTTAGTGAACTTTTTAATCTTTTTCCTGATTTAGAATTGTTTGATGCGAAAATTAAAAAACCTATGGAACCTTATTTGCATGTTAGTAGCAATGTTATTAGTATGAATGCAATTACTGCTAATGCTATGGAGAAGTCTAAGCTTGGGGAAGCTAGTTTTTGTGATCTTTTTAGCTTCCCATCTTTTTAGCAGGATATTTAATCTTACCACATAAAACTTCTACATCTCGAACAATACCAATAGGAGAGATAGTTTCTCTATTATCTAGCCGAATAACCACATCAATATCTTCAAGTTCACAAGAACCAATTTCATGCATGATTTCCACGTAAAGCTCATAAGGAATGGCACTAGAACTGGCACCAATATCACATAAACCATAATAACAATGATCACCAATTTTAACAGAGAGCATAGGAACGCTGGCTTTCCTAGACTTACTAGGATGTGAAACAATATTAGAAGCATCTTCACAGAAAATGATGTGACCATCTTCTACATTTTCAGTCACAAGGTCTTTAACTATTGCAACAACAGGTTCAACATTTATTTGCTCCTCAGGTTCTATAGGTTTCTTTGCACTTTTGTTAACTACACTAGTTATAACAGAATACTCCTTCATTTTAGCAGGAAAAGGAATTTTTTCGATATAAGCTTCAGGAAGAATGTGATCAACAGTTTTAACTTCAATACATTTACCTATAGGTGAATCAGTTTTATCTTTGTAAGGTTCATGATACTTATTAAAATTCTTCCTAGGCAATTCAAAATGAGAGGCAAAAGCTTTATAAAAATTTGCAACAACTTGAAAGTCAAGACCATAAGTAGCACTCATATTTCGAAATTTATCAGTATCCATAAAAGTTTCAATGCATTCATAATGATAATTTATACCTGACTCTCTACCTTTATCGTTCTCCCATCCTTCAGTATTCTCCTGAATCCGATCAAGAAGGTCCCATTTAAACTCTTGTTTGTTGCGCGTGAATGATCCAGAACAAGTAGTATCCAACAAGGTTTTATCTTGAAAAGAAAGTCTTGCATAGAAATTATCAATGATGATATTACCAGGAAGCTCATGAATGTGGCATTTGAGCATTAAAGACTTCAATCTCCCCATGATTGGGCAATACTCTCTCCATCATGAGGCCAGAAATTATATATGCGGTTTCGGTCTTTGTGAATTTCACTTGGAGGATAGAATTTAGAATAAAATAGAGACATAATATCCTTCCAATCAAGAGAATGCCCATCCTTCAGCAGTTTATACCAATGCGCCGCTTTACCAGACAGCGACATAGAGAATAGTTTCTTCCTAACTTCATCCATAGAAATACCTGCACACTTGAATAACCCGCATAATTCATGTAAAAACAGTAAATGATCTCCAGGATGGACAGTTCCATCCCCTTCATAGCGGTTATCCACAACACGTTCAATAATTTTCATAGGTATTTTATATGGAATCACTTTCTCACCTGGTGCCTCATCCACTACCTTTGCAGTAGTAGTAGATTTCCCAAATAGGAATTCAAGAGAAGATCTCTCCATAATGAATTATAGTAGCAGGCAGAAATAAAAACAACACGTACAGTAAAAGTTTTCCTTACCAATTCCACTTACCAATAGCGCTTCACTCCCCGGCAACGGCGCCAGAAAATAGTCTTGATGACCCACAAGTATAGGGGGTGTATCGTAGTACTTTCGATAAATAAGAGTGTCGAACCCAACGAGGAGCAGAAGGTGTTGACAAGAAGTTTCGATGAAGGATTCACTGTAAATGCTCATAGACAAGTTTTCAGGAGGTTTTGATATAGCAGATAAATAAAATACAAGTAAGTAAAATGCGAGAGTAATAATTGCAGCGAGTGGCCCAATCCTTTTTAGCACAAAGGACAAGCCGGTTTGTTTACTTATAATGACCAAACGTTCTTGAGGACACACGAGAATTTAGTCTAGTGCTTTCTCTTCGTATAGTTGATTAATCTTCATTGTTTTGATAAGTGTTGTGTGGGTGAACCTATGCTAATGCACCGCCCTTGCTAGGACTAATACATACTTGTGATTAAACCCCTTGCAAGCATCCGCAATACAAGAAAGTAATTAAGATAAATCTAACCACAACCTTAAACTCTGAGATCCTGCTATCCCTCATGCATCGATATACCAACGGGGGTTCAGGTTGCTGTCACTCTGGTGTCAACACCCGGATTTTTAAGTCCAGATGCCTATTATGCCATACATTGCAATCCCAAGAATATTGTTTTTGCGAGACATAATAGATTGATATCACAACACATCATTCATTACATACCATAATCGTCTTACAATAAAGGATCACATGATCCAGTCTTACAACAAGAATCTAGAAGTTCTATTGATCTATTCACAACACATAGCGGAAGCGAAGTAGCGTATAGCGGTCCATCTATTCCACAGGCAACTGTTGACGTCAGGAGCAGTCCTAGTTGTCATAGACGTCCTGCTGTTCCTCTTCCTGGTTCTGGTACTCCTCTTCATAGTCTGGCTATTTGAATAACCAGGGACAAAGCCATGAGTACTTTAAAGTACTCGCAAACTAATACTAGTGTAAGAACTATCAACTATAGTAAGGGTTTCTAAGCTCTAGGTTCATTTGCATAAAGCCAATTTTATTTCATAAGCATTTAGTGGTAAAAGACTATTTATTTGCCTAACTAACTCAAGTGGGAACATTAGTGTTATTCCCACAACTCGGTTGTGATTCAAGTCAAAGTCACCATTCACCTTTCAAATTCAAGTCACAAGTCACATGTCACATTTTTTAAAATGGTCTGATGACGGAACAGTATGGCCTTTCCAATCGTCCGTAATCGTGGACACGGCTATTCGAATAGTTTTACACTCTGCAGAGGTCGCACACTTTTGCCACAACATTTGCAATAATCCGTCAGGGTTAACTGGCCCTGATTTATCACACTCCGTGTGCGGACTACCAACCATAACCTTTCACTTACATACCCTAGTATAGGCACCTCTCCCCATGAGCTTGGCCTCCCGTGAAGACAAACCGTCACCTGGGAACTGCACAGGGCTTGGGCCGGACATTCACCTCATTCACGTCATTTCACATCATTTCACATTTCAATTGGAGGCAGCCTCGGCATAACCCCTATGACGCTTGTTTAGAGGGAACCCATACTAAGATACATAAATTTCTAGTTAAGCCCTTACCCATAATCAGGTATTGTGGGGGTACTTGTAAAATTGGAATGGTATCGCATCCGAACCCAACCATCAGTTTTTGTAAAGTTCACCATGTCATTCACAATTCACATTCACCTTCAAAATCTTTCAATAGAATGACTCCTCATTCCAAGGTTTTCAAAGTCATGTCATTTCACATGTTCCCATCTAAAGTAGTCAAGTTTATTTATTAGCACTAGCAACTAGTCACGAGGGGACTAGCTTTGATTTTTCTAGTCTAACTTTGATACTCTTTTAGTATTCTATCTCTAGACCAAAGTTAACTATAAAAGCAAGTTATAATAATCAAAGTAAAAGCTTGTAAGAATAAAACTTGGGATGGGATCATGAAGCATAAAGTAATTGGTGAGTGTGCCTTGCTCTAGTAGAGCTTTGCATTTTGCAAGAATATTATCTTGCAACAATATAACTTGCATTAGTCTAGCTTGCCTTGATTGGGGTAGTGATCAAAGTTCTCTTCTCCTTCCTCTTGGTAGAATACCTCCTCCTCTTGATAGTCTCCGGTACTAGCGTCTATAAACGAATACGAGGATACAATCACCAAACAACACTTAAGTAGACTTAATTAGCCTTAATGGCTCACACAAATGATCTAGCATCATCACTTAACATTTCTACCCAAAGTAATGCTAGGGTTGTCTTACTTAGTGTTAGGAAAATCATTTCCTCTTATTGAAATGTGGATTAGGGTTTTCCTTAGTTTGGGAGAAATATTTTCCTCTCATTGAATCTTGTTTAAGATTTAATCTCCTCAAATACCAAGTATGAGATTATGTTGACCAAGGTCAACACTTAACACTTATCATTTGAGAAACAAATGATTTAAATGAGATTCATCATCTCATGCCATTTAAATAACTATGTGATTTAAGATCCTCAAGTGGGCATATATGAGACCATGCAATAGAGGTCATCACATTACTTCATACCACTTGGGAATATGATTTAAATGAGGTGCTACACCTCATAGATTTGAAATCTTAAATTTTGAAATAATTTAAATGGGCTAGTATTGACTACATAGCCAATTTTGGATTCTATCCCATGATCATATACAGTACCCACATCATATTTTTGCATAATAAATTAGAGGGGTTGAAATGTGAATCATAGCAATTGGATTCACTTCAAAATTCATTAGGGTTGATTTTATATAATTATTTGAAATCTGAAAAGTCTCTGACTTGTTATTTTTACCATTCGAATTCTACAACAGATCTTGGTTTGAAACCTGTGGGGTAGGATAGAGCATTTGATATGCTTTCCAATCATATAAAGTTTGTCCAAATTGGTTCAGTAGATTTGAAGTTATTTGAATTTGAATAGGGCATCTGTAAGTAATTTAAATGAAATGATTTAAAACGAATTCAAAAAGGTGGGCCTAGCCGGGAAAGAGTTTGGGCCTCAGAGGGGGAGAAAGAGCTGGGCCAGCCCAACTAGCGCTGCTCACGCCGCGGGCCGCCGGACATGTGGGATCCAGCGGTCAGCGTGTTTTAAACGCCGAAGCGGTACGCAGCTCTGCGGGCCGTTGGATTAAAAGGATGATCGATGGCTCACGCTCGTCTCCTTCATCGACGGGGAGCAAACCCTGGGCGCGGCAGAGGGGTCGCGAAGAGGGCTTCGGCGTCCGGCGGTCGGCGAGGGTGCAGCGGCATTGTCGAGGATGAGGAAGGAGCGGTGGTCGCGGCAGCTCCGGGGGTGGACGAAATCGACGACGGCGTCTGCTACTGGCTCCGGCGATCGTCGACGCGATTGGGGCTAGCTAGGACTCAAAGTGGATGGGCGAGAGGTCGAGGATGATCAGGAGGAAGAGGGGAAACGATGTGTGTGAAGAATTTAAGCGTGGGGGCTCTCCTTTTATAGGGGCGCGAGGTGCTGCGGGGGTGCTGGTGAGGTCGACGGTGGCGATGGCGTTCTAGGGCGCGAAGGGCAAGGCGATGGGGGCGTGCGCTTGGCATCATGGCGAACACGACGCGCGTGTCGGGTGCGCGAATGGAGGACGAGGGTGCGAGCGGCGTCGCCGTCCTGCGTACGGGTGCGGCAGGGTTTTGATCATGGCATCGTCTATGGCACAGCGACGCCCAATGGGGTTGTCCGCAACCTGGTAGAGCATTGAGTGAGAGTGCGCGAGGAGAGAGGGAGAGGAGGACGATGGCGACGAGGCGAGGTAGAGCTCTGGCGTGTCCCGTGGCATGCCAGTGCACGCTCCGGCGTGTCTGTGCGTGGTGATCATGATGCGTCCAGGGACTTGTCGTGGTGCTTTTGATTTGGGATCATGTCTAGCATGCTCAGTACTGTCTGGTGAGTCTAGATGACGAGGTTGGAGGGAGAGGTGAGGTCCAGGGACATGGGTGGCATGATGGTGAGCAAGTGGATGGCATGGAGTGGCATGGGGATGCTTTGAGCCTTTTTCTTTGTCTCTGTGGGTTTGTCATGCATGAGTGAGGTGAGACCAGTGGGTTTGGAAAGGTGAGAGAGATAGAGAGAGAGTAAAACCAGATTTGGCATGGTGAGGTCAATTCAATGGCATGGCTTGGCATTGGTCTTGTGTGCATGATTTCTTGTGTAACAAAGGTGCTGCAAGCTTGATTGTGATGAGTTGAGTGTGCATGACATGGAGCACAAGGTTGGAGAGGGCTAGATGTGTGCACATTGGATTAAAGGAAAAGCATATGTGGCACATGCAAATGAGTGGCATGCTTGGGCATGGTGATGATCATCCAAGGTTGTGTCACTTCATTGAGGTGCTTTCAGAGTACATGGTGTACTATCAAGGATGACAAGAGAGAGAGAGAGAGAAAAAGCAAAAAGGGTGGGATAAAGTGAATTGTACCTCTCTCTTATTCTATGTGTACTCCTTCTCTTAATGCAATGATCTCTCTTGTATTTACTTTTGATCAAATTTCTGCATGGATGTGTTCTAAATGATGTTGGGCAACTATGTGTGGCATTGGTTTGAAATTTGGAGAGGTTTTGTGAAAATTCAAATAGTGGAGGGAATCTAGAATTTGTTTCAAGGTGGCATCTTGGCTTGACTAAATGGAGCAATGGTCAAAGCTTTGGTCAAAGTGGTCAACACGAAAAATGTTCATCTTGATGAGGTCTTGGATGAGGTGCAAAGAGTTGTTAGGGTTTGGTTTAAGAATCTCTTAATAAAAGGGCTCAAAGTGGGGATGTTGTTAAAAATGGCACAAGTGACCATCATCACATGCATTTTGTAATTTTCATTTCTTTGATTTTTGATTTGATTTTTCTTGACCCAAATGATGTTGTTGAGTGTTGAAATGGTATAGAGGAGTGATCCAACCATTCACACTAAGTCTTAGGGTCAACATTCCCAAATTCATAAATTGGCTACTTTCTCTCATATGCCTCTGTGGCATTTTTATTTTCTTTTTAATTTATTTTGTTTTCACCTTGTATTTGATTTGTTGAGCACTAGGTAGGGTTGATTAATGTTTTCAAAACATCTACACAAGGTAGAAAGATCTAAATAAAAGTTTCACAAAAATAGTCATAGGCACATAGGCCCTTTTCTTATTTACTTTCTTTTTATTTTGTTTTATCTTGGATGGTGAAAAGAGGGGTGAGGTTTAGGGTTTAAGATCATTTCAAAATACTTCAACAAACAATCATGGCAATAGCACAAGAATTAAGCATGATTACTATGTATCAAACTTAATTTAATAAAAGTTTTTGTTGGTTCCAAAATTTGGAAAAAGGGAAATTCATTTTCTTTGTTTTGAAAATTTGAGATTTCACAAACCCTTCCCCCTTAAACAAATCTCGTCCCGAGATTTTAAGAAAAGTTAGGTTCCTAAGAGAGATTGAGCAATTTGATTAACAGAAAACATACTTGGCATGGCCTGAGGGGCTTCCGGTGCTTCTATCGCATTCAGGTGGTAGAGGCGGCCGTTGCGGTTGTTTTGGTTCCTTCTGGCCGCAAAGCGGCGCTGTTGCTGGGCAGGTGCAGCAGTATTGGCGGAAATCTTGGCAAGCTTCTTGGGGCACTCATTGGAGTAGTGACCCACAACTCCACATTCATAGCAGTTCACAGTTGACTTGTCTTTGGGGGTGACGGTCCTCGGGGCGGTATTGGGGTTGCTGTTGTTACCATTGGGGTGGTTGTTGTTGTGGTTGTTGGTGCTGTTGTTGTTGTTGTGGCCTCTGGGCTTCGGTTGTCCTCCATTATTGGTGGGGTAGTTTGGGCGGTACGTCTGTGCAGAGGGCTTGTTGTATCTTGGGGCAAATCCTCCAGTGGAATTGTTGCGGTGCTTCTGGGTATGGTGGGGTCCATTCTGGTTCATCATCCGACGTTTGCGGTTCTCGTTGGCTTGGTGCAGCTTCCCTTCCATTTGTATTGCTGAGTCCACTAGGGCTTCGAGGTCAGCAAACGGAATGTTCACTAACACCGTTTGCATCTCATCATGCAGTCCATTAAGAAATCTCTCCTTCCTCTTTTCGTTGGTGTCGGTCTCATCCGGAGCGTACCTAGACAGGGTAAGAAACCTGTCGCGGTATTCCACCACGGACATCCTTCCTTGGTTGAGTTTGCGGAACTCGTCTCTCATCTTCTTAATCAGTCCTTGGGGCACGTGATACTTTCTAAACTTCAGCTTGAAGTCTTCCCAGGTCATCATTTGTACCGCATTCATTGCGCGGGCACTTGTCCACCAGCTCGCAGGTCCCGACAGTAGTGCGGGGCCAGTACTTTTTCTCTGCTTCTACTCCCGCAACTTCGAGGTTGTTCTCCATCGTCTGGAGCCAATCATCTGCGTCAAGTGGCTCTTCGGTCTTGCTGAACATCGGTGGGTTGGTGTTCAAAGTTCTTCAGCTTCGATCCAGGGTGATCGTGGTTTCCATGGCCCCGATTGTTCCGAGCTATCTGCTGCAAAGCGGCGATATTGGCTTGCCATTCAGCTCTCTCGTCTTCCCTGTCTGCCATCATCATCTGCAGCATCTGCAGCATTGCATCCTGGTTGGTGCTGCGGGTTGGTGGGGCCAGCTGAACAATGAGGTAGATGATAATATAAGAGGAAATTTCTATGGTTTGTTTGAGTTAAAGTTCAAAAAGTTTCAAAACTTGAGTAGTGTTGAGGGGGTAAAACCAACAACACTTTTTCATTCATACCAAGCATCACATATTACAAAGCTAACACACCGTTGGTTTTAAGAACCATTCATCGCTCTACGATACAAGGGGATCCTGATACAAACTCACACCTACTCAAGTGACTTAGTAGTACTACTCTTCATGTCTTCATCTTCATGGGTAATGTGCTTGGTGAAATGCCCGAGCGTTGTCCAACTCTTTGCGGGTCTTGTGCAGCAGGAAGTCTAGGCATGCAACATAGTAGTTCATCTCCGGGTGCGGTGGCATGGTTAGTGGTTTTCCCATGGGGTCATATCTTGGGTAGTAGACAAAGCGAGTGTTCTTGATCCTATTCACATTTTGTCCGCACAGACGGGCAATTGCTTCCTGCATGGCTTTGGTTATTCCATCCTTCCAGGTGTCACTACAAGAAAACCAATAGTTTCCCATGGGGCCCAACCCGACCTATGGGATCTGTTGTCGAAACTGCGTCAGGCAAAGTCCAACGACGATTTTTTCGGTCCGTCATTTGGCGCCCTTCCGCCACGGAAAATCGGACCACATGGAAGTGTTTCTGGAGCCCGTTGACCGCCGACGTCATGCAACCGACACGTGGCGTACGCCGTTAATCGCCGCTAACGGCGTTAACCGTTGAAACCCCGTGGTAGATGGTAGGCCCACACGAGGCCCGCCACGTCTTAAGCGGGCCGGGCCAGATGACATAGTTTGACCGGTCAACTATATAGCTGGGCTGGTCCATTAGTTACGTGGGCCGGGCCTAACCTCTAAGGTTGACTGGTCAAAACTTAAATGGGCCGGCCCATTTAACATGTGGGGTCCACCTTACAAGAATCGGGCCGGCCCAAGAAGCAAGTGGGCAGCAAAAACACAGTGGGTCCCACTTTCCCGTTAAAAGGCCGGCCCATTTAGTGTGTGGGTCCACCATATAGCAAGTGGGCCGGCCCAACAAGCTAGTGGGCGGGCCAAAAACACAGGTGGGTCCCACTTTCCAGTTAAAGGGTCAGCCCATTTAGTTTGTGGGGTCCACCATATAGCAAGTGGGCCGGCCCAACAAGATAGTGGGCCGGCCAAAAACAGGTGGGTCCCACTTTCCTGTTAAAGGGCCGGCCCATTTAGTATGTGGGGCCCACCATATAGCAAGGGGGCTGGCCCACCAAGATAGTGGGCCGGGCCAAAAACAAAGGTGGGTCCCACATTCCTGTTAATGGGCCGGCCCATTTGGTATGTGGGGTCCACCATATAGAAAGTGGGCCGGCCCAACAAGATAGTGGGCCGGGCCAAAAACACAGTGGGTCCCACCTTCCTATTAAAGGGCCGACCCATTTACCATGTGGGACCACCATAGAGCAAGTGGGCTGGCCCAACAAGATAGTGGGCCGGCCCAATAAGCATTTGGAGCCCATTATCGTGTAACCGGGCCGGCCTACTAAAGAAGTGGGCCGGCCCAAAATGAAAGTGGGTCCCACACTACTGTAAGTGGGCCGGCCCAATCTGCTGTAGGGCCCTACTTGTTTGACTAGTCAACTTGCATTAAATTTCATGAGCCTAAAATCTGATTTCAATGATACACACAAGTACATACACAAATAAAACAAATAGGAAAATTACAAGGCAATTAATGTGCCCAAATAAAAAAATTACATAGAATCATTGAGGACTTCTATTAGCATCATCAATAACACGTTGACATTTGGCAATCGCCTTGATTGAATCTTGTGTACTCTTTGTCAACATATCAGCTACAGATCTTAAAGCAGCAATACCATGTCTTTTATAAAGTACAGCCTTGAGATATTTACTGTCTGATGAAAGAAATGGTCTAGGTTGACGGCTATGAGAAGATGCATCAGAAGAAAGATCAGAACTTTTTGTGGGCCTCACTGGTAATGAAGATTGCTTCATCACAACTGCATTCTGATAATAATGCAAAAAGAGTTAAACGATGAACTATGCAAACATTTATTATGCAATGTAGATATAAGATAATAACAAGTTGCATAAATAAGACATGTATGGAACTTGTACTAAGCACAAACTTACATCATAATGTTGCACAGGGTCGCTACAGATCCTTTTTTGGCGACTATCTTCTAATGATGACTGCTTCATTAAAACTGCATTCTGGTAACATTGTAAACATAGTTACAACAATTAACTATTCAAACATGTATTACGCAATGTAGAGATCAGATAACAGCATGTAGCAGAAATAAGCACAAGATAAGATAAGATGCATGTACTAAGCACATACTGGCTCACTGCAGGTCCTTCTCTTGCGTGCACTAGTCGTGGTCAACATGCCTATCATTTTAGGTTCAGCCATCAAGTGAAATGCTAATCCTCCTGCTCCATTGTCCTTAATCTGTGTTTAGATATCACATTTAAGACCAAGTCAGCTGGTTTCAAATAACAAAAAACTTGAGCTGCCAAATGAATAAGCCAATATTTACCAGATATCAGATTAAAACCAACTAGATGTTGCTTTGCATGAGATACGAATTTCAGACATTCAGATTTAGAGTAGGGTAATGCCAAGGTTTTACACATAAAGTAAACTGGCATTAAGAATGACCAAATGTCAGGTTCAAATCACCCTCGCAGTTTCTCCAAGACAAGCATATCAAATAGGCAGAAACATAGTAAAGCATGAATGGCATTGCTATGGCAGGGTTCCAAGTGTTAATCTCTTGCATAAGGAACAATGCATATAGGTTATAGATAATAACGGAAGTAAACTGCCAAAATTACCAACCACGAACTCAGATTCCAACCTTACCTAGCGTCCCCGCTGTTAATGTTGGATGTTCTAATAAGTGGTTCGCATGATCAATCCCTAGGAAAAATAACATTGACAAGTCAGTCTACGATAATACAAAGACCAGACATGCACGCAGCAATAACTATATAAGCTAAAGATGAGGTATAAGAGCAAGCAGATTGGAAATGCACATAGCATGATTATAAAAGCAGTGTGAGAATAGCAGACACGAGAAAACAGCTAGCGGTGAGCTAATGACGTGGTATAAGAACAAGCAGATTGGAAATGCCCATAGCACGACTATAAAAGCAGTGCGACAATAGCATGCAGTACAAAAACAGTTGGCAGCAAATGAATGGGTACAAGGCTATAAATATGTGGATGCACACAGGTGTCAGTAGAATGAACAGGATGGTAGCGACCGGATAATGCTTTTGTACTGTACAATATTTAAACAAACTTCATGCGAAGCAACACATCAAGAAAGTTAACGGCATATGAGATCTGCAAATAACTACACAAAACATGGCTAAAGAAACACCGCGATCTAACGGGCCAGCGTACTAACCAAGCTGCGGCGGGGTGGACGGGGGCGGCAACTTGCATTCCAGCGGCGGCGAACGCGGGAGACGATGAATCGACCCTGTTTCAGTAGAAGCGGGCGTTAGTGAAGCAGATCTGGTTGGCTGGCAAGGTATTCGGTGAAGTTGATACAGCCGCTGCGGCGAGGTAGTCGGTGGCGAGGTCGGCGGTGAAGCAGATCCGTCGGTGGCGAGGTCGGCGGTGAAGCAGATCCGTCGGTGACGAGGGCGGCGGGGGAGCGGATCAGGTGGGTGGACAGCCAACACGATCAAGGCTACGCTGTGGAGGAGTATGCCGGCGGCGAAGCAGATCTAGTACTGTAGAGAGTCAGAGCTTTGGCGTGTGAGAGTATTTTTGAGCTAATGGGGCGAATGGTTGGTGGGTGGGTGTGGGCCTGTGGGGAGGGTTCGGGATCTAGGCAAGATATTTCATTGTTACCGAATGAGCCCTCCATGGTCGGTGGGTTGTAGCTTCCGGACCAGGGTTAAAAGGGTAAAACTGGTCACGGGATTTTCGAATGGATGCGGCGGGATGATTTGGCGGCCGAAATTTTCAGTTTCAAGCTACGAGCAGAACGACAAAAATAATGTTCTTCCCCAGGGAGCTCTCATTTCTTCCTCTTCTCTTTCTCTCTCGAGTCTCTCCCACTCCCCCGGCTCCTCTCCCCCTTCTCTCCGGCGGCCTCGCCGGCCGGAGACGAGGCCGACTTCTCTCTGTATATTGTACACCCTCCGAACTAAATTAATTGATTCAACTTTCCTTAGACGTGTATGTATCTAGAGTAAAAACATGTGTGGATACATCCATATTTAGATAAGCAAAGTTGAGTCAGCTAATTTGGATCCGAGGGAGTTAGTGTTGTTGTAAGCTTAGATCCAGTGTTTCCCATGAGCAGAATGGCGCAATGGAGTCGGGGATCTCGTCATCGGCTTCAGATCTGGCCTATGGTGAATCTGGCGGATCTTGCCGGCCAAACCCCGATCTGGTGCCATCAATGTGATGGCGCTAACGGTGAGGCTTGCTTTGGTCAGTGCTTCAGATCTGGCCAATGGGGAAGTCAAGCTGCTAAAGTTCACAAGCTCGGGGCATACGACGGCGTCATCCGTCTTGCCCGTGCACATCTTGGACTTTCAGCGGCCCTTCTCAGAGCCAATATGCCGTTGCTGAGGCCCTTCTTCTCCTTCGTCCTGGCGACTACCGGCGACACCGTCCCAAGTGGTGCGTCCCCGGCGACGGAGTTGCTGGAAAGGATGCGGAGCAGAGATCTGATGTGCGGTCGAGAAGGACTCGATTGATTTTCTTCTATATGTTTTGGGGTCCTTTTTGTAAAGTTGCAGGTTCTATTAGTTATTGTCTAGTACTTTTGGTCCTCTATGTAATTTTTTGGACTAGTTTCCATTGGCACCGATAAACTTGAATTTTGACAAGTTCACGGGAAAAAAATTCCTTTGCACATATGGCCTATCATGTATAAACATTCTTGAGATTTAAACTATATGTAATGTGCCATGCATTAACCCTAAACCATATATATGTAACTAACCCTAGCTGATCAAACCCTACTTAATTAAAACAAATAACCCTAAACTATACGCATGCACTTTATGCGCAAAGGCGCGGGTGCCTCTAATAATGTGTGTGCGCACTCGATCGATGATCCCTAAACCTTATACAACCCTGAAACCCTAATCCCTAATCCCTAAACCCTAAACACCCTAAACACTAAACCCTAGACCCTAAACCCTAACCCTAACCCTAAACCCTAATTAAACCCTATATATAGGCCAACGACACTTAATTGTGCATCAAGCAGGCCAGGGTGCCTCGCGGTCCTCTAATTAAATTAAATGTGCCATGCATTAACCCTAAACCATATATATGTAACTAACCATAGCTAATCAACCCTACTTAATGAAAACACATAACCCTAAACTATACTAGCTAGCTATAACCGATCTAATAAAAACATGCTCTATATATAGCAGCTAGCTAGCAAACCGTAGATTAACACCAATTAATATATACATGGCCTATATCGATCATGTTGTATAACATATCCCCGAGATTCATTAATTAATTATATAATTATCGTGATAAATTAATTAACTTTAATTTTGACAAGTTCTCTCGAATGAAAACACATTTGATTAAGTTGCCTCATAATATATATATATATAATTAGTGTGCATGCATGGCCTACCATGCATTCATGCATATATTTTAATGTATATTTGAACATATTCTTGGGGATTTCAATCTCTCTCTCTCGATCATCTATATATAGTTGGTGGCCAAAAAACACACATATATATGCATGCAATTTATGCGTAAAGGCGCGGGTGCCTCTAATAATGTGTGTGCGCACTCGATCGATGATCCCTAAACCTTAAACAACCCTAAAACCTTAAATCCCTAATCCCTAAACCCTAAACACCCTAAACACTAAACCCTAAACCCTAGACCCTAAACGTACCCTAACCCTAACCCTAACCCTAAACCCTAGCTAATCCTAAACCCCAATTAAACCCTATGTATAGGCCAACGACACTTAATTGTGCATCGATCGAGCGGGTCATGGGTGCCTCGCGATCCTCTAATAAAATTAAATGTGCCATGCATTAACCCTAAACCATATATATGTAACTAACCCTAGCTAATCAACCCTACTTAATTAAAACACATAACCCTAAACTATACTAGCTAGCTATAACCCGATCTAATAAAAACATGCTCTATATATAGCAGCTAGCTAGCAAACCGTAGATTAACACCAATTAAAATATACATGGCCTATATCGATCATGTTGTATAACATATCCCTGAGATTCATTAATTAATTATATAATTATCGTGATAAATTAATTAACTTGAACTTTGACAAGTTCTCTCGAATGAAAACACATTTGATTAAGTTGCCTCATAATATATATATAATTAGTGTGCATGCATGGCCTACCATGCATTCGTGCATATATTTTAATGTATATTTGAACATATTCTTGGGGATTTCAATCTCTCTCTCTCGATCATCTATATATCGTTGGTGGCCCAAAAAACACACATATATATGCATGCACTTTATGCGTAAAGGCGCGGGTGCCTCTAATAATGTGTGTGCGCACTCGATCGATGATCCCTAAACCTTAAACAACCCTAAAACCTTAAATCCCTAATCCCTAAACCCTAAACACCCTAAACACTAAACCCTAAACCCTAGACCCTAAACGTACCCTAACCCTAACCCTAACCCTAACCCTAAACCCTAGCTAATCCTAAACCCCAATTAAACCCTATGTATAGGCCAACGACACTTAATTGTGCATCGATCGAGCGGGTCATGGGTGCCTCGCGATCCTCTAATAAAATTAAATGTGCCATGCATTAACCCTAAACCATATATATGTAACTAACCCTAGCTAATCAACCCTACTTAATTAAAACACATAACCCTAAACTATACTAGCTAGCTATAACCCGATCTAATAAAAACATGCTCTATATATAGCAGCTAGCTAGCAAACCGTAGATTAACACCAATTAAAATATACATGGCCTATATCGATCATGTTGTATAACATATCCCCGAGATTCATTAATTAATTATATAATTATCGTGATAAATTAATTAACTTGAACTTTGACAAGTTCTCTCGAATGAAAACACATTTGATTAAGTTGCCTCATAATATATATATAATTAGTGTGCATGCATGGCCTACAATGCATTCGTGCATATATTTTAATGTATATTTGAACATATTCTTGGGGATTTCAATCTCTCTCTCTCTCGATCATCTATATATCGTTGGTGGCCCAAAAAACACACATATATACGCATGCACTTTATGTGTAAAGGCGCGGGTGCCTCTAATAATGTGTGTGCGCACTCGATCGATGATCCCTAAACCTTAAACAACCCTAAAACCCCTAAATCCCCAATCCCTAAACCCTAAACACCCTAAACACTAAACCCTAAACCCTAAACCCTAACCCTAACCCTCTACCCTAGCTAACCCTAAACCCTAATTAAACCCTATGTATAGGCCAACGTCACTTAATTGTGCATCGAGCAGCCCAGGGGTGCCTCGCGGTCCTCTAATTAAATTAATTGTGCCATGCATTAACCCTAAACCATATATATGTAACTAACCCTAGCTAATTAACCCTACTTAATTAAAACACATAACCCTAAACTATACTAGATATAACCCGATCTAATAAAAACATGCTCTATATATAGCAGCTAGCTAGCAAACCGTAGATTAACACCAATTAAAATATACATGGCCTATATATATCGATCATGTTGTATAACATATCCCTGAGATTCATTAATTAATTATATAATTATCGTGATAAATTAATTAACTTGAATTTTGACAAGTTCTCTCGAATGAAAAGACATTTGATTAAGTTGCCTCATAATATATATATAATTAATTAGTGTGCATGCATGGCCTACCATGCATTCGTGCATATATTTTAATGTATATTTGAACATATTCTTAGGGATTTCAATCTCTCTCTCGATCATCAATATATCGTTGGTGGCCAAAAAACACACACATATATATACGCATGCAATTTATGCGTAAAGGCGCGGGTGCCTCTAATAATGTGTGTGCGCACTCGATCGATGATCCCTAAACCTTAAACAACCCTAAAACCTTAAATCCCTAATCCCTAATCCCTAAACCCTAAACACCCTAAACACTAAACCCTAGACCCTAGACCCTAACCCTAACCCTAACCCTAACCCTAACCCTAACCCTAAACCCTAGCTAACCCTAAACCCTAATTAAACCCTATGTATAGGCCAACGACACTTAATTGTGTGCATCGAGCAGGCCAGGGGTGCCTCGCGGTCCTCTAATTAAATTAAATGTGACATGCATTAACCCTAAACCATATATATGTAACTAACCCTAGCTAATCAACCCTACTTAATTAAAACACATAACCCTAAACTATACTAGATATAACCCGATCTAATAAAAGCATGCTCTATATATATAGCAGCTAGCTAGCAAACCGTAGATTAACACCAATTAAAATATACATGGCCTATATCGATCATGTTGTATAACATATCCCAGATTCATTAATTAATTATATAATTATCTTGATAAATTAATTAACTTTAATTTTGACAAGTTCTCTCGAATGAAAACACATTTGATTAAGTTGCCTCATAATATATATATAATTTTAGTGTGCATGCATGGCCTACCATGCATTCGTGCATATATTTTAATGTATATTTGAACATATTCTTGGGGATTTCAATCTCTCTCTCGCGATCATCTATATATAACGTTGGTGGCAAAAAACACACACATATATACGCATGCACTTTATGCGTAAAGACGCGGGTGCCTCTAATTAATAATGTGTGTGCGCACTCGATCGATGATCCCTAAACCTTAAACGTACAACCCTAAAACCCTAAATTAATTATCGATCTCCCTGTGATTCATTAATTAATTATATATATAATTATCGATGATAAATTAATTAACTTGAATTTTGACAAGTTCTCTCGTATGAAAACACATTTGATCAAGTTGCCTAGCTCATAATATATATATAATTAGTGTGCATGCATGGCCTACCATGCATTCGTGCATATATTTTGATATATATTTGAACATGCATATTCTTGGGGATTTCAATCTCTCTCTCTCGATCATCTATATATCGTTGTTGGTGGCAAAAAAATACACATATATATACGCATGCACTTTATGCGCAAAGGCGCGGGTGCCTCTAATAATGTGTGTGCGCACTCGATCGATGATCCCTAAACCTTAAACAACCCTAAACCCTAATCCCCTAAACCCTAAACACCCTAAACACACTAAACCCTAGACCCTAAACACCCTAAACACTAAACCCTAAACCCTAGACCCTAAACACCGTAAACATTAAACCCTAAACCCTAAACACCCTAAACACTAATTAAACCCTAAACCCTAGACCCTAAACACTAGACCCTAAACCCTAGACCCTAAACACCCTAAACACTAAACCCTAAACCCTAGACCCTAAACACCGTAAACACTAAACCCTAAACCCTAAACACCCTAAACACTAATTAAACCCTAAACCCTAGACCCTAAACACTAGACCCTAAACCCTAGACCCTAAACACCCTAAACACTAAACCCTAGACCCTCTAAACACCGTAAACACTAAACCCTAAACCCTAGACCCTAGCTAAACACCCTAAACACTAAACCCTAAACCCAGCTAGCTAACCCTAAACCCTAATTAAACCCTATATATAGGCCAACGACACTTAATTGTGCATCAAGCAGGCCAGGGGTGCCTCGCGGTCCTCTAGTTAAATTAAATGTGCCATGCATTAACCCTAAACCATATATATATAACTAACCCCTAGCTAATCAAACCCTAGTTAATTAAAACACATAACCCTAAACTATACTAGCTATAACCCGATCTAATAAAAACATGCTCTATATATAGCATGCAGCTAGCTAGCAAATTAAACGGTAGATTAAAACCAATTAATATATACATGGCCTATATCAATCATATGTTGTATAACATCTCCCTGAGATTCATTAATTAATTATATAATTATCGATGATAAATTAATTAACTTGAATTTTGACAAGTTCTCTCGAATGAAAACACATTTGATTAAGTTTCCTCATAATATATATATAATTAGTGTGCATGCATGGCCTACCATGCATGCATTCGTGCATATATTTTAATATATATTTGAACATATTCTTGGGGATTTCAATCTCTCTCTCTCGATCATCTATATGTCGTTGGTGGCCAAAAAACACACACATATACGCATGCACTTTATGCGCAAAGGCGCGTGTGCCTCTAATAATGTGTGTGTGCGCACTCGATCGATGATCCCTAAACCTTAAACCCTAAATAAACCCTAATCCCTAATCCCTAAACCCTAAACACCATAAACATTAAACCCTAAACCCTAGACCCTAAACCCTAACCTCCTAACCCTAAACCCTAAACCCTAATTAAACCCTATATATAGGCCAATGACACTTAATTGTGCATCAAGCAGGCCAGGGGTGCCTCGCGGTCCTCTAATTAAATTAAATGTGCCATGCATATATATGTGTTTAATTTGGGGATTTCAATCGCTCTCTCGTATGTAGCTCTCTCTACCTCTCTCTCTCTTTCTCTCTCTCTCTCTCTCTCTCTCTCTCTCTCGTTGGTGGCCAACAACACACACATGCACTTTGTGCGCAAAGGCATGCGCCTCTAATAATGTGTGCGCAGTCGATCGATCTAGTTTTGATTAATCATAGCACACAAATAAAGAAGTTGTATTTGAATCCACACAACCTAATCTAAAACACATAACCCCTAACATGGCCTAATTAATTAACCCTTCTCGATCTCTACCTAATTAGTGGAAATTGCACAAAATCAAAAGGGGTCCCTCACTAATTATGCATATCTGCTAGATTGTGATAAACTTTTGCCACATATATATTTGGTGGATGGGTGCATCTTGGCATGTAAACAATTAGTGTTTGCAAATGGCGTTGTCAAAATTTATGTACAAATGATTTCTTTCCATCCAAAGTGCATAAAATGGGAGTTTTAATGAAGAAAGTACAAATAAAACAGCTCAACATGCTTCCACACCCCGATTTTCACACGAAGTAGAGCATATTTAAAGGGTTAGACAAATACCAGATCTTCGTCCGACATAAGCCTAACCTAGAGCTCGAGAGACTACAGTGAGAGAATCGGTAACACAACAGTGACTCTACGACTCAAAGAAGTAATACAAGCTCATAACTGAGCGAAGAACCAAAGAATTACAAGCAGAGGTCACTGACCTGACATACATCAATCAACGGAAGCGAAGTTATGCTATTAGACATAGCAAGATAGCAAAAGGCCTAAGAGGCCAGGAGCATAACGGCGACGTCCCAACCCATAGATTCCAGGCTGCCACCTGGGAACCCCAAGCTACTCGTCGATGTCGACTAGAAACCACCATCTGTTGGAGCGACTTCGTCTGAAACAAAGCATGCAAAGCTGAGTACAGGGACTCAGCAAGACTTAGTACAACCTTTTAGCAAAGCGGGTATGCGGGCTTTCTGTGGAGCTTCTTTTGCGTAAAGCCAGTTTTCCTTTGTTAAACAAGAGGGAGAAGAAACTCGACTACTCAGAACCTTTAAAAGGGGATAAGAGAGCGATATCTCTAGCTCTATTGATCATCATATTGTATCCACCAATCTTCATCATCTCGAACCACTATCCTCGGATCACCCCCTCAACACCCGGAGAAGGTATCCGTAAACACACATTGGTTGCCAAGTTTTACGATTAGGTTCATGTTCTCTATGGTCACAGAATCCATTCCCAAGTCGTCCATAACCGCGGACACGGCTTTTCGAAAAGATTTAACCCTGCAGGGGTGCACAACTTTATCCACACGTGCCAACCGACTCTTAATGCCAAATTATTAGCTCTCTTCCTTGGAAAGCCGGCAGAGGGTGGTCGACCACGACCTTTACCTTGCTGTCGCCGAGACCATGAGTCACGCGCTAAGGATTGTTCCGCCGTAACGGGTCAAGTCCCGAAGTCGGTCCTTAACGATGTGTGCCGAGGTGGGTTTCCCCAGAGGCCGCAACCTCCAGCCACCTAGACCACGCTTACCTACCTGTTATGTACCTTTTCCCCCAAGCAAAATGCAATGCATATGTCCAGGTAAAGCGCAAACTATGTGACTCATGGAATCTACTAGGCAAGTTATTGAGTCGAGAGGGTACCATAATAGGGCCTCGTGTGGTTGTACGCTCAGTCTTGGTTCAAGAGGCGAGAACTCGCATCCTAGGGTCGGCAGAAACGAAACAACCCACCACATCCCAATGTGGCCTTTCGTCTGAGCCTTTAATCATGTTTAACACTCATCTCTATACTTACCACGTCAACCTGTCATGCTAGATTCATTTCATTGTAAGGCTCCAGTCCGAAGACCGGAGTAGTAGCGTAACAAACTAAGCATGGCTAAGCATAAAGAGATAAAGGCTCTAGCGACGCACACATGCCAAACCTAGGTATGCTAGGAGCAGTGGATCATGGATTTGAGGCTACAGGGATGGAACATGCAATAGATAGGGTAACTCTATCTATCGATAAAAGACAGTTGAATCGCATGCAATATGAAGGAACCAGAGATAAAAGCATTTCGAAATCATATATGAACCAGGCTAGGGCTTGCCTTGTCCCTGTCAAAGAGATATGGGATCTTCGGAGATCTTCTTCTTGACTTGTTTGTCGATGGATAGGAATTGATCATCGGTGTTGTTGATCTTCATCGTCTCGGACTCGTGCTCTATCGATCGCGAAGAAGCAAACACCGGAAAGGGTAAAACAACAATCAACACATGGCATCGATGCAATGCGCATACAACAATGATGATATGACATGTTAAAGTTATTGAGATTAACCCCTACACATGGAAGGCAATTTAAATGGGTTTGGAATGCCCTAGGGTTAGCATTTCCATAAACCACATGAATAAAGAAAAGGGTTCTTTTGTTCTCCTATTAAAGACAGGGTTCAAAGTTGCTTAATCATGCATGATTGTGCTACTAAAGTGTAGATCTCATTTTTCTGAAGATTTTGATATATTATACATATTTTTCTGATTTAAAATGAATAAGTTATTGATTTTACAAGTTTATTCATTTTCTGGAATTTCTAGAAAATGTTAAATATCCGACGAGGGGTCCACTGTCAGAGTTTTATTAATTTCTAAATCATTTACGAAAAGATTAAATATCCGACATCGGTCCCACATGTCATAGGTTTATTCATTTACGTAAAATAACAGAAATAAAAGAAAAGGGAAAAGGCCGACACCCGGGCCCACCGAGGTCAACCACGGGGTCAACGCCGGCGGCGGCGACGCGCGCAGAGCGGCACAAAGCACGCGGGGGTGCGCGGGTGGGCGCGTCGACGCGCCGACGAGGGAACCGAATGGGGCGGCGCCGCCCCCGCAGGTCGCCGGAGCGACGGAACGACGACGCCGGCGGCGGCGGACGGACGCACGTCGCGGGGACGAACCAGAGGGAGAGAGAGGGCGCGCAAGGCGCGTTAGCACGTGAGCTCACCACGAGCACGGCGAGCTTGGAGGCAAGGCCGGGGATGGCCGGAATCGGCGAGGACGGCGGTGACCGGCGAGCTCGGGCTCCGCCCGATTGAGGCGATTGGGAGCTCCCCGGCGTGTGCTTCTTAGCGGAGGAGGAAGAGGGCGTCGAGGCGGAGCTCCTGGCGGTGTCGGCCGAGCGCGGGGAGGCAGAACGGCGGCGACGGCGAGCGGCCGTGGCTAGGGTTTGGGCGGAGCTCGCAGAGAAGAGGGAAAAAGGAGGGCGAAACTAGGGTTTGCCCGCGCGGCGCGGCGGCCTAAATAGGCGCTCGGGGGCGGCGGGAAGGATCCCGGCGGCCGGCGGCATCGGCGGCCACGGGCGAGCCAGGCAGCTCTGGCCCTGCCTGCCTGGGGAAGAAGACAAGGGCATTTTGCCCATAACCCCCTGGCTTTTCTATTTTCTCTGAAAACTTTAAAACAGCACCAAAACAAATCATTTTGATAGTTTTACAACCTTTTGGAGATCCAAATTGACTCAATTATTTTAGGGGAAAAAGTTTGTGGCCTTCCTAATAATAGTTGAAAGTCCACATATTTTTATTTTGGGGTTTTCAAACATTTGAACACATTCCAAAAAGACAAAGACTTGCATAAACCTAGTGTTTCCATTTTAATTTATTTGCAAATTTTTCCTAATGCATTTTATATGATGCTCATGATGCACAAACAACTCCTAATTAGGGTTTAGCAAAACAGGGATGTTACAACTCTATCCCCCTTACAAGAATCTCGTCCCCGAGATTCCTAAGGTAGGAAAAGAGAAGATAACAAAAACTACACCGGTCTTGAACGAGCTTGTCAAAATCACGCCGATCTTCTTGTTGAGGAAGTTGATCCACGACACCATGAAGAAGTTGACTCACAACACCATGAATGAAGCGCTTCATTTTCTTCCCTTGAGGTTGTTGCTCAACTGCACCTAAAGGAAAGAGGGAATAACTCTAGAACGAAGGATCTCTAGAAGATCGAGTATCTCATGGTCAACTCATGGAAGGAGTGTTTAAAAACAACTCTTGAGCTGACAAACATGAAACACATCAAGGTAACGGAGGAGATGAAAGAAGTTTCAAATTTTGGTAGGCAATTGCTCCACGCTTTACAAGAATACGAAGGGACAAGGTAGCGAAGAGTTAAACTGCCTTTGATACCATAACGAGGCACTCTTAGAGAGGGTGACTCGTAGAAGCACAAAAGATTACCAACCAGAGCAACTTTGGATTTAAGAATCATAGTCACTCTTCTGGTATAGGTACATGAAATGATTGTTGTCCACTCAAAAGGCTACGGCCTAGATGACTGACGAATTCACACAACGTGTGAATTGATTAGAACTTCAGGTACAAACCAAAGGAAGGGAAGGAGCACTAGCTAGTGAAGTGCCAATGATCACCGGGGAGTGAAATTTCTCCGAACGAAGTGGTCGTCACCGGAGAAATGATTTCAAGGGATTGACCGAGAGACATTTAGCAACTCTGCTTATAATGTTCTCCTTGATGTTCTAGAGACCAATATTAAGCTTCTTCTCTTTCTTGAACAAACCAGTCAGTGGCTTAAGGTGCATAAAGGAACTTTTCAAGCAGATGGAGGTAATAACCTTCCATCTCAAGAATATTCCGCACATGCATGACCGACTTGCGATGATTCCCGGGAAACAAAGGGAACTCTACTCGAATCCACGGCGACATCTTTCAGCAAATGCACATGAACTAGAGAAGGTCACTTCCAACATCCAGAACACATACTTCATGATAACACAAAGATAGTTCTCAAAAGTTTCCAATATAGTGCCAACTGTTCAATATGAATCTCTTTAAGCATGGAGAAAATAAGAATGTCATCGATGGGCTCAACAACAAACTTATCAAAATACTCCAATGAGGAACTCATATTCTGCATGAACGAGACAGAAGTATTGGTCAGACCAAAGGACATGAAGGTATACTCAGACGAGACACCATGAGTATAAACATCATCAAGATAGTCCTTGGAACTGAGTTTGATTTGACGATAGCCCAAACTCAAATCAAATATGGGAAAGATAGCATATCCATAAAGGAGATACTTCCTGACTTCAACACGAACAAAACTAGACATCCCTTTAAGAATAATCAAGTTGGATAGAGCTCTTGTCTTTCAACTCTCCAAGTTGTTGTTTAAGCTCAAGCAACTAATCCAGGATATCCAGTACGGTTTCTTGGAGAAAGGAGTAGTTCACAGAACTAACTTACTCATGAACTCGATAACACGGTCATGTGGCAACATGGCGATACTTCTAGAAAGACAACTAGAATATCACGAACCACCGATATATCACTGAGTTCGAGAGGGGATCTTGCTTTACAAAGCAACCGATATGGTCTTGAGAGCTTCGGCATAAACCTAACTCTTTGACCGAAGATGTGCCAGAACAAACGGACTTGGCAGGTCAAACTTCGCTTAGTGATTGGTTAACCAATCGCGCTAGGGATGACACAATTGTCCTTGGATTTCAAAGCAATAAAAATTACTAAGAATCACCGATTGCCACATCAATACGCAAACCCCAACATTCCCAATCACGGTCAGCTCGGAGGAAGGGTAAGTAAAGACGTGCAAGAGAATCACTTCATCAATAAGGCCATGATACACAACACGACCTCATGATATAAAAGAGGGTGATACTCTAAGGTAGAACAGAACAGAAGCTAACGAGGCCTCTTAATCTGCGGATTACAACACTTTGACCAAGTCTTAGAAATGGACGAGGTACTGGAGTTTGTTTCTCCTGACATACTGAAGTGGAATGTCTTGACGAACCACAAGAGTAACATGCACTTGAGATACCAATGCACATTTACCACTTGGTTGCTAACTAGCAGACAAAGGTCGGGAAGCAACTAAAGAAGAAGAACATGATCAGGATCAGAATTCCTGAGATGTAGATGCACAAGATAACACTTTTGTGAAAGTCATGTTGAAAGAGGAGGTGTGGCAGAGTCACAGACATAGATGTGATACTCGCAAAGAGCACTCTTGTCGTGATCCATTTGGTTCAATGAAAGAACCTCTGCGATAGCTAGTGGAAGGGAAAGATCTTTATTGCCGCAATTCAACACGACAATAACCACAAGCTTGAAGGATAGCTTGATTTGAATTTAGCTATCCCGATGTAATGTTTGAACATTAACACCAGTGTTTAATGGAATGGATCTTGGGTTAAAGACCAGCTTCATGTACTAGGATTCATACACTAGAATCTAGCACAATCGGGGACCTTCGGTTCAAGTCCAAGGGTTAAAACCAAGAAAGGAGTAACTACGTACCAAGTGACGCAAAGGACACTACGAGGTAGTATTCACGGTGTAGCATTTAGAAGCCATGCAAAGCTTCCAAAGTACCCAACAAAATAAAAAGGAGGCATACAAGGCGAAAGGAAACCTCGAAGCCTAGAACAGAATTTTGTGGAACCCACAAACTAGAAAGATCATGATGGAAGGAGATCTCTCTGTTGAAACAAAATAAAACAAAGAGGAAACACAGAACACACACGACTCTAGAGAACTCTGCACTAGGTCAACTGGTTTAGAAACGACATGCCCTTGAGGCACCTAAGTTTGAAAGACTAGAAGAGATAGAAAAACTTTCAAATCAACACAAGGTAAGGCACCTTAGAATTAGAGCGATACCAGATAAGGAGTAAAAAGAAGCCTAATCAGATTTTCGCAAATACTTTTAGCTTTCAAATAGTTTTCACAAACACTAGACTCAACATCGACCAGTAGAAAGGGCTTCCTACAGGCAGTCCTGCTCTGATACCAAAACCTGTGGCACCCCCGGGATCAGGGTTAGACAAATACCAGATCTTCGTCTGACATAAGCCTAACCTAGAGCTCGAGAGACTACAGTGAGAGAATCGGTAACACAACAGTGACTCTACGACTCAAAGAAGTAATACAAGCTCATAACTGAGCGAAGAACCAAAGAATTACAAGCAGAGGTCACTGACCTGACATACATCAATCAACGAAAGCGAAGTTATGCTATTAGACATAGCAAGATAGCAAAAGGCCTAAGAGGCCAGGAGCATAACGGCGACGTCCCAGCCCATAGATTCCAGGCTGCCACCTGGGAACCCCAAGCTACTCGTCGATGTCGACTAGAAACCACCATCTGTTGGAGCGACTTCGTCTGAAACAAAAGCATGCAAAGCTGAGTACAGGGACTCAGCAAGACTTAGTACAACCTTTTAGCAAAGCGGGTATGCGGGCTTTCTGTAGAGCTTCTTTTGCGTAAAGCCAGTTTTCCTTTGTTAAACAAGAGGGAGAAGAAACTCGACTACTCAGAACCTTTAAAAGGGGATAAGAGAGCGATATCTCTAGCTCTATTGATCATCATATTGTATCCACCAATCTTCATCATCTCGAACCACTATCCTCGGATCACCCCCTCAACACCCGGAGAAGGTATCCGTAAACACACATTGGTTGCCAAGTTTTACGATTAGGTTCATGTTCTCTATGGTCACAGAATCCATTCCCAAGTCGTCCATAACCGCGGACACGGCTTTTCGAAAAGATTTAACCCTGCAGGGGTGCACAACTTTATCCACACGTGCCAACCGACTCTTAATGCCAAATTATTAGCTCTCTTCCTTGGAAAGCCGGCAGAGGGTGGTCGACCACGACCTTTACCTTGCTGTCGCCGAGACCATGAGTCACGCGCTAAGGATTGTTCCGCCGTAACGGGTCAAGTCCCGAAGTCGGTCCTTAACGATGTGTGCCGAGGTGGGTTTCCCCAGAGGCCGCAACCTCCAGCCACCTAGACCACGCTTACCTACCTGTTATGTACCTTTTCCCCCAAGCAAAATGCAATGCATATGTCCAGGTAAAGCGCAAACTATGTGACTCATGGAATCTACTAGGCAAGTTATTGAGTCGAGAGGGTACCATAATAGGGCCTCGTGTGGTTGTACGCTCAGTCTTGGTTCAAGAGGCGAGAACTCGCATCCTAGGGTCGGCAGAAACGAAACAACCCACCACATCCCAATGTGGCCTTTCGTCTGAGCCTTTAATCATGTTTAACACTCATCTCTATACTTACCACGTCAACCTGTCATGCTAGATTCATTTCATTGTAAGGCTCCAGTCCGAAGACCGGAGTAGTAGCGTAACAAACTAAGCATGGCTAAGCATAAAGAGATAAAGGCTCTAGCGACGCACACATGCCAAACCTAGGTATGCTAGGAGCAGTGGATCATGGATTTGAGGCTACAGGGATGGAACATGCAATAGATAGGGTAACTCTATCTATCGATAAAAGACAGTTGAATCGCATGCAATATGAAGGAACCAGAGATAAAAGCATTTCGAAATCATATATGAACCAGGCTAGGGCTTGCCTTTGTCCCTGACAAAGAGATATGGGATCTTCGGAGATCTTCTTCTTGACTTGTTTGTCGATGGATAGGAATTGATCATCGGTGTTGTTGATCTTCATCGTCTCGGACTCGTGCTCTATCGATCGCGAAGAAGCAAACACCGGAAAGGGTAAAACAACAATCAACACATGGCATCGATGCAATGCGCATACAACAATGATGATATGACATGTTAAAGTTATTGAGATTAACCCCTACACATGGAAGGCAATTTAAATGGGTTTGGAATGCCCTAGGGTTAGCATTTCCATAAACCACATGAATAAAGAAAAGGGTTCTTTTGTTCTCCTATTAAAGACAGGGTTCAAAGTTGCTTAATCATGCATGATTGTGCTACTAAAGTGTAGATCTCATTTTTCTGAAGATTTTGATATATTATACATATTTTTCTGATTTAAAATGAATAAGTTATTGATTTTACAAGTTTATTCATTTTCTGGAATTTCTAGAAAATGTTAAATATCTGACAGAGGGGTCCACTGTCAGAGTTTTATTAATTTCTAAATCATTTACGAAAAGATTAAATATCTGACAGTCGGTCCCACATGTCATAGGTTTATTCATTTACAGAAAATAACAAAATAAAAGAAAAGGGAAAAGGGACACCCGGGCCCACCGAGGTCAACCACGGGGTCAACTGCCGGCGGCCCGGCGCCGGCGACGCGCAGAGGCGGCGCTACAGACGGGGCAGGGTGCGCGGGTGGGGCGTCGACGCGCCGCACGAGGGGAACCGACGCGCCGCCCCGCAGGTCGCCGGAGCGACGGAACGACGACGCCGCGGCGGCGGGACGGAGCGCACGTCGCGGGGACGAACCGAGGGAGAGAGAGGGCGCGAAGGGCGCGTTAGCACCGTGAGCTCACCACGAGCACGGCGAGCTTGGAGGCAAGGCCGGGATGGCCGGAATCGGCGAGGACGGCGGTGACCGGCGAGCTCGGGCTCCGCCCGATTGAGGCGATTGGGAGCTCCCCGGCGTGCGCTGGCTAGCGGAGGAGGAAGAGGGCGTCGAGGCGGAGCTTCTGGCGGTGTCGGCCGAGCGCGGGAGGCGCAGAACGGCGGCGACGGCGAGCGGCCGTGGCTAGGGTTTGGGCGGAGCTCGCAGAGAAGAGGGAAAAAGGAGGGGGCGAAACTAGGGTTTGTCTGGCGGCGCGGCGGCCTAAATAGGCGCTCGGGGGCGGCGGGAAGGATCCCGGCGGCCGGCGGCATCGGGCGGCCACGGGCGAGCCAGGCAGCTCTGGCCCTGCCTGCCTGGGGAAGAAGACAAGGGCATTTTGCCCATAACCCCCTGGCTTTTTCTATTTTCTCTGAAAACTTTAAAACAGCACCAAAACAAATCATTTTGATAGTTTTACAACCTTTTGGAGATCCAAATTGACTCAATTATTTTAGGGGAAAAAGTTTGTGGCCTTCCTAATAATAGTTGAAAGTCCACATATTTTTATTTTGGGGTTTTCAAACATTTGAACACATTCCAAAAAGACAAAGACTTGCATAAACCTAGTGTTTCCATTTTAATTTATTTGCAAATTTTTCCTAATGCATTTTATATGATGCTCATGATGCACAAACAACTCCTAATTAGGGTTTAGCAAAATAGGGATGTTACAGTAGAGCATATTTAAAGGATAATTCCAGAGTTTTACTATTTTTCAAGCAACTTTGCTAATTTTCCCCCACTCACATGACTTTATGTCGATTTAACGAAAATATGGCGAATTTAAACTACATGGGCGGGATAGTTTGAATTGTGCGCGCGGCAAAGGGAACCGCCTATTCCTCAACCTTGTGCACGGCAAATTACACACGCAACTCCATTAAACGCCACCTACCGACCTTAATTATCACCCCGGCGGCCCGGCCGCATGACCCCCCACCCACCCGTACACAACTTATCCCCGTCCGTGCGAAGAGCTTCCCCTCCCCGTCCCGTCCGTGCGAAGAAGAAGCTTCCCCTCCCCGTCGTTCTTCTCGAGACGCACCGGCGGTCAAGTTGATCCACGGTAGGGCTGCTATCTCTAGCTCAATCATGTATCGGGCAAGACAGCCTAACGATTTATATTTTCTTGATGCTGCTAAAAAATTCGTCAGTATGCTCGAACTAATTGGCACTTTATAGTTTTCCGCTCGATTTGTCATCGATCAATTTGTTCATTTGCGTGGGCATATAGAGTCAGTTCTGCACTCGATCCGTTAATTTGCTGAAATGCCATGGCAGAGTTTTGTACACGATCTGTTTGCTAAAATGTCGATGGGCATTTTTTGTTTTGTACTCGACATGATTGCTGAAATGCATAATCATGTAGTATAGTTTTGTACTCGATGGATATACATTTCCTACTTCGCCTTAAATTAATCACCAACCACTGTATCTCATAATTAAACAGATGGACAGAACTTGGATACTGCATGGACACTTATGTTCCCCTTCATATATAAATGGTGTTCAACCCTTTATGGGGTTTATTAGAGCTCATGATGGTCACAACCTGGACGTGTATTGCCCGCGCTGCACATGTATGAATGGTGAGAAGAGGCCTCACCCTGTAGTGGCAGATCATTTACACATTTTTGGGATGGACCGCACATATGTTAGGCGGGTTTAGCATGGTGAACCATATAATGATCCTTTAGCAGGAGAAGCAGATCTTGCTCACACTGTATGTGTGCTGGCATATGTAGTTAATTATTTATATTGATGCTGCCGCTGTTTCAATCAATAGTTTGCATTGCTGTGCAAGGTTCTGTACTCAAATTTAACTTGTTGCAGATGGATGGACGGGAAGGAGAGAAAAAGCGCTTGCTTCAGGAAACGGGTTTCAGCTCTGGGACATGTGCTGTGCCAGATGAGAAGGTAAATATGTAAAACGGCATTTGTTCAGGTTGCATCCCTTAGATGTTTGTCTAATCGGTTGATGTACTAATTGCAGAAGCATAGAGTTGAAGAGGTCTCTCAGTTTGATGGGAGATTTGAAGATGAATCTCAGTTTGATGCACCTGTGGATGGTACTGATGACGAGCCTTTCATAGACGAAGGTCCTGCACCTGAGATTATCCAGTCTACAGAAGGAGGCCGTGGACCGAGTACACAGCTTTGCGTTGAAGTGGATGCACGCCCGGAGATCATCACGGGCGTCCGGGTAGTCTCAAGACCACCCAGCCCTGATGCACCTGTGGATGGTACTGATGACGAGCCTCTCATAGACGAAGGTCCTGCACCTGAGATTATCCAGCCTACAGAAGGAGGCCGTGGACCGAGTACACAGCTTTGCGTTGAAGAGGATGCACACCCGGAGATCATCAGGGGCGTCCCGGTAGTCTCAGGACCACCCAGCCCTGATGCAAAATGTTGAGCTACTTTATGATTCGTACTCTTATGTTCTGGTGCTGTAGTATGTTATGATTTGTACGCCTTTGGCGCTAGATTAAGCATTCAGTGGATGATCGCGTTGCAAAATTCGACACCCACACAATCAGTTCATCGTATGAGTAGTAGCACAATTACTTCTACAGCGATTCCTGCCAGCGCATTAGTTGGTAGCATGAAACACTTTCAGGTACTCCCCTCTGATTCATATTAACTAGCAAGTTGACCCGCGCATTTGCGCGGCTAGATTATATTCCTACTATAGTTTTTTATCTTTATGTTTTTGGCTATTTGTTCATACTAATACTCGCATAGATAATATATACTGTAGTATCTAGTATTATCAAGACAATACATACAAACAATATGCTAACTTTACTTGGCAAATCATCTTTATATATTAATGAAAACGTTTAACAGCCCTGATTCCTTCTATTTTAGAACGGAGCCAGGACATGCATTCCCTTTTCCTCTTTTTTTTTTTGGCAATTTTCACATATTGCATACTAATTTTTTAGTATGATTTCAAATATAAGCTTACGAAAAAAACATACCTGGTATAAAACTTGGTAGATACAGCTGAGGCGTATGGCTCCTTGTTAAAGTTCTTGCACCATGCTGGGTGATTATTTTGTTGGTCGACGTCATCGGCGAACCTTCGGTCACAGAATACTTCAACTATAATCCTCTACCGATGAATAATTATTCATTGTAGAATTCATTCACACTGTAATTCAGTCTTCCAATATCCGAGAGTTTGAGAAATTTCTATTTTGCCCATGCTTCTGATTACTGGGTTAGCTTGAGGATTCACATTATTTCTCACCCATCTCCTTGACCTATAGCAATTCCAAAAGATCATCAAATCCCAGACCTACCACAACTCTTCAACTGCTCGAACTACTTTTCAGAAATTTATTGTTAGGACATGTGTAGGATCTAATCTACATTGTTAGAGATAAATCAAAGTCAAGCAGCGGGTGAAGCAAATAATCAATGTTGTTCTAGCAGCTCAACTCTGACTGGAAATAGAAAAGCAGATTAACCTTTTTACCTAGGAACGTCTTAAGCTGGATGCTGCTCACCAATGCGCATGACCTGCATGATGCTCACAGGTCATGGGTCTACGGATGTGGCTTCTCCATGTGCTGGGCATGGCTACCGGATCGATCTGATTGCAGCCGAGGACGATTAGAGATCGTTTTTCTTCAAATATGTAGGGAGCACTCAATCTGACGGCTCGCCCAATCCGACTCCACGACGGCTTCGCTTGCACTCCTCCATCGTCGGCGGGCCGGATCAGCGATCAACTTAATCGGAGCTAGATTCGAAACTTGTGAAATCGTATATTTGCACAACTCATGAATTGCATGTTTATTCAAGAAAATAGTCAGATCTGAAGCTGTGTTTCCGTCTACCGCGTGGAGTCGCCACCGATCCTAACTACCGCAATGCCTTGCATCATTGCCGAGAACTGCCGAACTGATCGTCCTAACTGTCGCATTGCCATGCATCGCCACCGCGCCGACCATTATCGCCTGCTGGATATCGACATACCGGCTCGTTGTAGACCTTGCCGTAAACTTTGCATTGCCGTCGGCCGGAACACATCGGAGAGTATACGGAGGCCGTTACATGGGACGCTGCCGTCCGTCGACGACCATCGCGGTTATCATGGAGATCTGCAACAACTCCTTGGTGTACATGCATCCCACGTCTCTTGAGTCTTTCTGCCTGATCGGACGTGTTTATTTTCAAGTTAATTCTGAGTCACGTACGTCTCTTGACATCTGCTTGATCGGGCATGTGCGTTTTTTTACATTAAATCTGAGACATTTATTTCTTAATGTTCAATCTAAGCCATTGGTTGTCTTGTGTTTTAATTATATAATAGATTGACTCAATTCTGTCTAGATATGGATGTATCTAGATGCATTTGTTAACTAGACTAACAAACTTGAGTCAGTTAATATGAATCCGTGTAAACCGCCCAAGTCCTCGAGCAGCTAGTTTATTGACTCTGGACTCCAAGCCTCTCGCGGCAAGCCATCGACGAAGCTTTGACCAGATCTTGGCCCGCAATTTTTTGTGTGTGGCGAATAGCAAAGCTTTGACCAGTTCCTCTCGGGATACAGCACGCCGGTGAGCTTGCACGGTTGCCATGAGCACTTTCCGGCGGAACTTCCTCTTCAGCGCCCTCAAGCCGCTGCTGCGAGACAGCACGCAGTGCCTCGAGGTGGACGGAATTCTGGATCTCAGGGCGGGTGGTCCGCATCGTCCGGGAACGATCTCCAGCGGGTTAACGAGGACATGCATGGCGGCCAGGGGATTTGTTTTTTTTTGGTTTGAGCTTGGGATTTGGGGTTTTTCGGATAGGGGAGGAGGAACCGAGGAAGAGGAAGGAACAGCCGCGTGCTTGGCGCGTGGCGGTGTGCTTGAATTTCGAATTTTTGTGAAATGTTTCATTTCCCCGCTACAATTCGGGGGTTTCTTGACGCGCCAATGCGTCCCGCCGGGCAGCTTCAAGTAAATTTGGGGTGCCACACTATGGGCCCTAGTTTCAGTGAGACATGTAATGACTAGTCACATCAGTAAGTTCACTGTGTAATAAAATATGTTACCCCTCCCCTTTATGTAGCACCCCTTCTCTCCCGATCGAGTGCCGATTGCCGACGGATGCAAGCCGCTAGCTCGATCCCCTCCTTTCGCCTCCACCGTCCAGGCATCCAGCTTGGAGGGGCAAGCTGCATCTAGCCCAAGCGGATTAGGTAGGACTAGTAATGTTCTCTCCTTTCTCGAGATCGGTTCTTTTTTCCTCTCCTCGATATCTTGCGCATCTCTTTCCTATTCTGGGCGAAGGGGTGTCTTTCTGGTCACCCTCGAGCTGGGAGTGATTGATGGGGGTGGGGGCGGGGGCTACCTTTGCTTGGATTGGGGTGTTCTTCCTTTATTTGTCGACATTTGCAACCTTTGTAGTTTCTGCTGATCCTCACTGTATCTTTTGTCAGCTTGTACAGGAAAGGTAAGACCTCGGCGGTGGGGGCAATGGAGCGTAAGGCCACCACGCATGTGGGCAGTTGGCTGAGCCTGAGCTGCGTCCCCAGCCCCGCGAAGCAGGTACTCCGTTTGCTTATCCACTCTTTACCTTTTAAGTGTCTCTCTGGTCTCTGCATCCTCAATCTGTTCCTGTTCTGGAATATGCTTAAAGTAGCACATGTCTTCAGCTGTTTGTGCGTAAAGCCTCTGTGACACCATGCTCTATATTCTCTGTATCAGGTTGGTACCTCCAGGTTCCGTGCTGAGGCTATGGGGAACGAGAATAGCGCCCCACCTGCTGCAGGAGCATGGCCCGATCTGCAGCACAAGAAGCGAAATGCCACTGCCGAGCTGGGCAGGGACCGCCCAGGGGTAATTTTTTTAACCAACTTACCATGATGTAGTCTGAATCTGATACTCCCTCAGATCCAAATTAATTGACTCAACTATCTGTAGATACGGATGTATCTAGATGTGTTTTAGCTCTAGATACTACTGCCTCCATCCCAAAGCTTTGGGCTTATATTATTTTTAGAAAGTCAAACTATACCATGTTTGACTAAGCTTTTACCAAAAATCAGTAACATGCAAAATACAAAATTAATATCATTAAATAGATAATAAAATATATTTTCCTACGGTATCTACACAGTATTATATTTGTTGATAGAATGTTCTAAAATTTTGGTCAAACTTTGCTTGTTTTGATTTCTCAAAAATAAATAAGGCTTAAGCTTTTGGATGGTGGTAGTACATTCATATCTAGACAAAGCTGAGTTAACTAGTTTTTTGTCTGTCCATAGCTAGTGTTCACGCTGCAAAAGGCTAAGAGCATCCACTATATGCATCAGTCTATCTCATACAGTAATTCAATATCACTGCTGAGGTCTGCCTTTTGTTTTGCTATTCATATGCAGACTGAAACTTTAGGGCCTTTACTCAAAAGGAAGATCAAAACTGCGGCTGATCAGGCTGCCAGTATGTTGATGCCGCCCCCATCTTCTAAATGCCTCTACAAGCACAAGGCCACGCACCAGCTGGGTGGTGATCTTTTAATGAATATGGTATATTTTCTTAATCCACAAAACATGCCTTGATTTTTCTCTGTTTATTGTCGGTTTTTTCTATGCTTGCCAAAAGTTTACAACAACAACAACAACAACCAAGCCTTTCAGTCCCAAACAAGTTGGGGTAGGCTAGAGTTGAAACCCATAAGATCTCGAAGCCAAAAGTTTAGAAACACCAAATTCGTTTGCTTACAATCATCATACAATAATGTTCATCTACTCCAGTTCCCCTAACCCAACATAAAATGATGTTAATTACGATTTTTAGATTAAAAGAGCACCATTAGGCGCTGTTAATTACGACTTTGAGATTAAAATGTCATTTGCAATTGTTAATTACAATTTTGAGACAATTGGTTAGTTTAACCTCGATCTCTTCTGCTCTCCATTTTTCCCAACCGAACAAAAATGTAACCATTCCATTCCTCTGAAATGGAACCATTCCATTCCATTCCACGCTGTTTCAGAACCGAACACACCCTTGCATTGTTGTGAACTGTTGTCCATACACGGCCATACCCTTCCACTTACATCTAGCACTATATGCATCAGTCTGTCTCAGAGTCATTCAATATCACTGCTGAGATCTGTTCCCATTCTTATGCAGGCTGAAACTGCTGCGCCTTTACTCAAGTGGATGCAAAATGAGGCTAATGAGGCTGCTGTGAGGACGATGGTGCCGGCACCATCTTCCGAAAACCTCTACAAGCACGAGGCCATGGGCCAGCTGGGTGGTGACCTTTTAATGAATCTGGTATATTTTCTTAATCCACATACATGATTTCATTATTATCTGTTTAATTACTGTTGGCTTTGTCTAATGCTTACCAAAAGTTCAGAAACACTGCGTTTGCTTACAATCATCATACACTAATTTTTCACTTTTCAGTCTGTCTCATCCAGTATATAAACTGTTGATTTCCATTGGCTTCTTTTGTAATCATTTGCATTGTTGTCAACTGTTCTCTATGCACAACCCTATTCTTCCACTTACACCCGCACTATTTGCATCAGTCTATCTCATAGATTTATTAAATATCAATGATGAGTTCTGTTGCTATTCATATGCAGGATGAAACTTCTGTGCCTCTACTCAAATGGATAAAAAATGATCCTGATGAGGCTGCTGTGAAGACGATGGTGCTGCCACCATCTTCTGAAAACCTCCTCAAGCACAAGGCCACGGGCCAGCTGGGTGGTACCCTTTTCAGTAAGCAGGTATATTTTCTTAATCCTCATACATGATTTGATTTTTGTCTGTTTATTGCCGGCTTTGTCTAATGCTTACCAATAGTTCAGAAACACACACACCTATTCTTCCACTTACATCCAGCACTATATGCATCAGTGTCTCATAGATTCATTTTATATATCACTGCTGATGTCTGTTGCTCTTCAATTTTTATATGCAGACTGAAACTGCTAAGCCTTCATTGGTCAAAAGGATTGCAACTGCTGCTGATGAGGCATCTGCAGAGGCTGCCACCAAGTTACTGTCAGCCCCACCTTCTGGATGCTTATATAAGCTCAAGTCCAAGGATCAGCCGGGCCGTAACCATCCAAGGGTTCGGGTATATTTTCTTAAGCCACATATACATGCCATGATTTATGTCTGATATTATCACTGGCTCTGTCTAATGCTTTTTGGAATTCGGAAACACCAAATTAGCATGCTTATATTCATCATACACTAATTTTTCACTGTTCAGTTTGTAACATAGTGTTATGCACTTGCTTGTCAACATTTGCATTGCTCTGAACTATGCACTTTACACAACCTAATTCTTCCACTTACGTTCAGCGCTACGCACCAGTAGTACCTCCCATGTTTCCTTCACCATCCCGATGCCGAGCTTGCGGGAATATGGCGGGCCCATGTACATACCCCGCATATAACACCTCCTATGGCTCTATCTACCTTTCTAGTAGCTCCTTCACAGAGTTACAGGTATGTATTCTCAGTGGTTTAGCATGAATTGGCATATAGTAAAGTCTTGTTTTTAGTCTTCCTGCTTCTTACATTTGTATCAATTTTCACATGCAGACTGTACCTTGTGAACTTCGTCCAATGATTAACCAGATGTGTCCGCATGAAGGATCTTTCACTATGCATGGCAATGGCAAATTGATGAACACCTACACGGTCTATGAGGTGTATGTCTACAAGACGCAGGCCATCACATATTTGTATGGACATGATTGGAGAAAGTTTGCTTTTGACTACGGTCTGAAGAAGGGCGACGAGCTGAGGATCAGAAACTCAAACGGGCAGATATACGTAACTGCTTACAGAGTTGGAGACACTTCCAAATATATAATATGTAACTTTTTTCTACTCATATCTTTTGATAACTGCATTCTGAGCAGTTGTTCTAAACCATTCCCTCTGTTCTAGCTTGCTGGGTTTAACATGATCAAAGCTGCAGATCCCCTGATGGAACAGGAGCGGATGTCACAAAGGGCAACCACACCAGCACCGGCACCGGCTTCCCACTCTCCTGCATCAGCACCGGTTCCTGTACCAGCTCCGTTTACTGCATCTACCCAGCAGTCCCCTACATCAGCATTGGTTCCTGTAGAGGCCCCATATACTACACATGCCCAGCAGGCTCCTGCATCAGCACTGGTTCCTCTAGCTGCACCGTTTACTGCACCTGCCCAACAGTCTCCTGCATCAGCACCGGTTCCTCTAGAGGCACCGTTTACTGCACCTGCCCAGCAGTCTCCTGCATCAGCACCAGCTCGTGTACCAGCCCAGGCTCATGCACCTGCCCCAGCCAGATCACCGAGGTCTCAGCTCATTGCTGTGGCCACCCGTGTGGTGACCAGGACGCATCTGAAGGCTATGTTCGTGAGTATATGACAGCATAACTGCTCTTATCTTGATGTCTTCTCTGCTCAAAGTCTCACATGGTTCAGTGCATTGGTGCCATTGACTAATTTTTGGTGGTATCTCTTGCTTTGAATCAGAAATTGCCTAAAAGTATCTCCAAGGATCTCAATGCTGGCCGAAGGGGCAAGATATCCCTCGTCATGGAGAGTGAAGGTCTCACCGTGGAGGGACGGTACTCTGTCAGTCCCACAGATGGCCGCTTGGCTGTTACTTCCAGGTGGAAAAAGTTCATTGACGGTGCCAAACTTCGCATTGGATCAAAGTTGAAGGTCAAGATCTTTCGATGCCGCTGTGACATGCTGGTCATAAAGTTCGCGGTTGTCTAGTTCTGTTGTCCCATGAGCCCTTAGCAAATGCATTTGTAGTTATACTTATATAAGGTTATCTTATCTGAACTGCTAATTAATTGTATGGGTGGTAAAACTCTGGCAAGCTTTTGCTCTTAGCAAGTATGTATGTATGATCAGCTATTATGATAACTAATGTTTGTGTTCATCTTAATTTGCATTTCCATTTTAGAAAAAAACTTAATTTCTATTTTGGCTGACCTGTTAGAGAACTATCAGATTGAACCCACAACATGATTCATATAGATTCATTACACCGAGCCACATGTCTTGACCTTGCGATACACTACTTCCATTAATTAGTGCAAGAAGGCTTACCTGAGCTGCCTGAACCATGGCAGATTCGAATCCACCTTATCTATCTAGAAATACAACCTTTGCAGAAAGAGGATTTGCAGTATGGGGAGGCTGACATTGGGGACCCATGAGCCAGCAGCGTCGTCAACGTTTTAAAGGTGGCAGGAGATCGAAAGAAAAAATAAGCCAAAAATCAGTTGGTAAACAAATTCAAGAAAAGAAACATTTACCTTTCTGAGAGGATGACATGCGGGACCCATGAGGCAGCAGCATCCTCAACTATTTCAAGGCGGCAGGGGATCAAAATAAAAAAGGAAATAGCCAGAAATTAATTAGGGTCAAAAATAAATCCATCAAAGGAAACTTTTATTGTTCATAGAGGATGACATGTGGGACCGACTTGCCAGCTGCGTCGTCATCGTTTCAAAGGGGGCAGGGGATCAAAAGAAAAAGACAAATAGCCAGAAATTAGGGGAAAAAATAAATCCAACAAAGAAAACTTTTATTGTTCATAGAGGATGACATGCGGGACCCATGAGCCAGCAGCTTCCTCAACGTTTCAAAGTCGGCATGAGATTGAAAGAAAAAGTCAAGTGACATAATATCAGGAGCCAAAAATAATCCAAGAAAAGAAACTTTATTGTACATAGAGGATGACATGCGGGTCCCATTTTGTAGCAGCGGTCTCAACGCTTCCAAGGCGGCACAGGACCGAAAGAAAAATGAAGTAGCCAGAAATCAGGTGTGAAAATCCAAGAAAAGAAAGATTTCAATTGGGTGTATCTGGACATTGATGTCTACTTTCTATTCTTGTAGACAGTGTTGGGCCTCCAAGAGCAGAGGTTTGTAGAACAGCAACAAGTTTCCTTAAGTGGATTACCCAAGGTTTATCGAACTCAGGGAGGAAGAGGTCAAAGATATCCCTCTCATGCAACCCTGCAACCACAAAGCAAGAAGTCTCTTGTGTCCCCAACACACCTAATAGGTGCACTAGTTCGGCGAAGAGATAGTGAAATACAAGTGGTATGAATGAATATGAGCAGTAGTATGGCGCCAGAAAATAGTCCTGGCGTGCGCTGATGGTAGTAATATTGTAGGAAGTAAACATGCGTAGTAACGCAGTAAAACAGTAAACAAGCAGCGATAGCAGTATTTAGGAACAAGGTCTAGGGAATAGACTTTCACTAGTGGACACTCTCAACATTGATCACATAACAGAATAGATAAATGCATACTCTACACTTTTGTTGGATGATGAACACATTGCGTAGGATTACACGAACCCTCAATGCCGGAGTTAACAAGCTCCACAATTACTGTTCATATTTTAGTAACCTTGTAGTGTAAGATAGATCAACAGACTAAACCAAGTACTAACATAGCATGCACACTGTCACCTTCATGCATATGTAGGAGGAATAGATCACATCAATATTATCATAGCAATAGTTAACTTCGCAATCTACAAGAGATCATGATCATAGCATAAACCAAGTACTAACACGGTGCACACACTGTCACCTTTACACACGTGCAGGAGGAATAAAACTACTTTAATAACATTGCTAGAGTAGCACATAGATAAATTGTGATACAAACTCATATGAATCTCAATCATGTAAAGCAGCTCATGAGATTATTGTATTGAGGTACATGGGAGAGATGAACCACATAGCTACCGGTACAGCCCCGAGCCTCGATGGAGAACTACTCCCTCTTCATGGGAGCAGAAGCGGTGATGAAGATGGCGGTGGAGATGGCAGCGGTGTCGATGGAGAAGCCTTCCGGGGCACTTCCCCGTCCCAGGTGCCGAACAGAGACTCCTGTCCCCGCATCTTGGCTTCGATGGCGGCGGCTGGAAGGTTTCGCGCACCGTGGCTTCCTCCGTAAGGTTTTCGAGGTGGGCTTTATATAGGCGAAAGGGCAGCCTCGGAGGGGGCCTGGGGCCACCACACCATAGGCTGGCGCGGCCAGGGCCCAGGCCGCGCCACCCTATCATCTGGGGCCCACAGGCCCTCCTCCGGCGCTCTTGGGTGTTCTGGATGCTTCCGGCAAAATAGGAACCCGCGTGATTTCGTCCAATTCGAGAATATTTCGTTACTAGGATTTCTGAAACCAAAACAGCAGAAAACAGGAACTGGCACTGCATCTTGTTAATAGGTTAGTTCCAAAAATGCACGAATATGACATAAAGTGTGCATAAAACATGTAGGTATCATCAATAAAGTAGCATGGAACATAAGAAATTATCGATACGTCGGAGACGTATCAGCATCCCCAAGCTTAGTTCTGCTCGTCCCGAGCAGGTAAAACGATAACAAAGATAATTTCTGAAGTGACATGCCATCATAATCTTGATCATACTATTTGTAAACATATGTAATGAATGCAGCGATCAAAACAATGGTAATGACATGAGTAAACAAATGAATCATAAAGCAATGACTTTTCATGAATAGTACTTCAAGACAAGCATCAATAAGTCTTGCATAAGAGTTAACTTATAAAGCAATAAATCAAAGTAGAGGTATTGAAGCAACACAAAGGAAGATTAAGTTTCAGCGGTTGCTTTGAACTTATAACATGTATATCTCATGGATAGTTGTCAATGCAAAGTAATATAATAAGTGCAATATGCAAGTATCACTACAAGAAAAGTTCTGATAGACAACGTCCCAAAATCGTCAACTAAGGGGCATTTTTCGTCGCCTATGGGCCTAACCCGACGATATGGGTTCCGTTGTCGAAACTGCGTCAGGCAAAGTCCAACGACGATTTTTTCGGTCCGTCGCGCTTGCGCCCTTCCGCCACGGAAAATCGGACCGTTGCGGAAGTGTTTTCGGGAGCCCGTTGATGCCGACGTCATGCAACCGACACGTGGCAGACGCCGTTAACTGCCGTTAACGGCGTTAAACCCGTGGTAGATGGTAGGCCCACACGAGGCCTGCCACGTCTTAAGCGGGCCGGGCCGATGACATAGTTTGACCGGTCAACTATATAGCTGGGCTGGTCCATTAGTTACGTGGGCCGGCCTAACCTCTAATGTTGATCGGTCAAAAGTTAAATGGGCCGGCCATTTAACATGTGGGGTCCACCTTACAAAGAATCGGGCGCCCAAGAAGCAAGTGGCCGGGCCAAAAACACAGTGGGTCCCACTTTCCTGTTAAAAGGCCGGCCCATTTAGTGTGTGGGGTCCACCGTATAGCAAGTGGGCCGGCCAACAAGCTAGTGGGCCGCCAAAACACAGTGGGTCCCACTTTCCGTTAAAGGGCCGCCCATTTAGTGTGTGGGTCCACCAAATAGCAAGTGGGCCGCCCAACAAGCAGTGGGCCGGCCAAAACATGGGACCCATCTTCCTTTAAAGGCCGCCCATTTAGTATGTGGGGTCCACAATATAGCAAGTGGGCCGGCCCAAGATAGTGGGCCGGGCCAAAAACACATGTGGGTCCCACTTTCCTTAATGGGCCGGCCCATTTGGTATGTGGGGCCCACCATATAGGGCTGGCCCAACGAGATAGTGCGGGCCAAACACAGGTGGGTCCCACATTCCATTAATGGGCCGGCCCAACAAGATAGTGGGCGGCCAAAAACACAGGGTCCCACCTTCCACTTAAAGGGCCCATTTACCATGTGGGACCACCATAGAGCAAGTGGGCCGGCCCAACAAGATAGTGGGTCACCCAATAAGCACGTGGGCCCCACTTTCCGTTAAAGGGCCGGCCCATCTAGTGTGTGGGGTCCACAATATAGCAAGTGGGCCACCAACAAGATATTGGGCCGGCCAAAAACACGGGTCCCGCTTTCCTCTTAAAGGGCCGGCCCATTTATTATGTGGGGTCCTCCAAAAAAGCAAATGGGCTGGCCCAACTATTTAGTGGGCCGGCCCAGAGTTGGTGGGTCCACCTTAAAGCAAGTGGGCCAGCCCAATTAGTGTGTGGGTCCACCGTAATCAAATGGGCTGGCCCAAGAAGTAAGTGGGCCAGCCCGTTTAGTTGTTGTTTATATGCCGGCATAATATGCGCTTTAGGATTTTGCGGGCAGGCACATATGTGAAATTGGGCCGTTTAAGGGATGGGAATTCGTGATTTAGATACTGAGAATATTTACGCAGCATTGATTTCTGTCGGATAGCCTCACTTACCACAAGCACCAAAGAAAAAATGCGCGAAAGAACTATAAAAACTAACTAAATATTACATCAGCTGCAAGGCATTGAAAAAATATTACAGAACCCAGAGAAATTGAATGGTAATTAAACCTAGCAATACAATGAAGCGATCCGGCAATCTTTTAAGTTGTCCATGCAGCACCTATATCTGAAACAAAGACATTACAAGTTAAGATAGCAACAATGGAAAGGCAATGACACTACAATATTGTTTGGCAAAGAATTTGGAACTCATCATTTCGTCGTTATAACAAGATCATTGTAATGCGCACAATAAGCAAACAAAGAGTGCATGCCGCATACCAACAACCAATATAACAGAGCATGTTAGAATGAAACAGCAGACTTACTACTGTCGAGTCCCATGCAAACCAACATGTTCAGGGAGTACAAAATTGGCATGAACAACATAGTAGCAGGCTATAAATTTTGTAACAACGACTGAGCAAGATGAAGTTATGATGGCTACATCTACAGAGCAGGGAATGTAAACCAAAAATAGAAGTTACGATGGCAAAAGCTAAAGAGGAGGGAATGTGAACCAACATGTGCCAAGTGCAATTACTTCATTTTGGCCGTGAACTAAATAATACTCCTGAACTTATAGTGAAGGGGATGCAAATCAAGATGTTTCGGGATATAAACTTGTAATGAGCAACACATGGAGGATAGTTAATGCTGGAGCTTAGGATGGACCAGATACAGAATATAGTGGGATCACCTGTGAACTTGTATAAGAGGGAATGCAAACCAATATGTTCAGCTTTCCATATGTGAGCGTCATGCCAAGTCAGAGAAACAAGTCAATAATGCAGCTTTTGAAGAACAAGATGGCACGCAAAATTATTATCTAGTAGTATGACAAGTTTATTTGTACTACAGGCTAGATAGCAGAGTGATAGCATGCCAAACTAAGTCCTTACTTTGTTAGCTTACAATGAACTAGATACAAAACAATGGCATCACCTGTAGTACAGGGAATGCAAGCCAACATGTTCATGGAGTAAAAAATTGGCACAAACAACATAGTAGCAGGCCATAATTTTTGTAACAACGACTGAGCAAGATAAAGTTATGATGGCTAGATCTACAGAGCAGGGAATGTAAACCAAATATAGAAGTTACGATGCCAAAAGCTATAGAGCAGGGAATGCGAACCAACATGTGCAATTACTTAAAATTGGCCATGAACTAAATAATAGCAGGATGTTACTATAATACCTACAGTATAATTTTTGTAACAACGACTGAGCAAGATAGAAGTTATGATGGCTACATCTACAGAGCAGGGAATGCAAACCAAAATGTTCAATCGCTTAAAGTTAGCAATGAAGTAGAAAATAGCAAGGTGTTACGGTCATAGCTAGGAATGAACTAAAAGAGCTTCAGACAAACAAGCATCTGAACCCAGAACATGGCGCTAAAACAAGGGACTTACATTAGGAGAAGCACTCTGTGGGAGTCACAGCAGATCTTCCTGGGGTTGATAGATCCGGTGATGAAGTACGCTACATGTGCTACTTGGGGTTGGAGAGACGGCCATTACACTTCATGGTTACTCATCTCGTCTGCAAAAACGTAACGGCGCGTCGTTAGCACAAACAGGTTCCCCCAAGATTAAACAAGAACTTGCAGGCAAGCAATAGAAAAGCGACAGTAGAAGAGTTTAGATCATACACGGCGCCGGTGAAGCAGATCCGGTTCATGCACAGCGGTGTCGGTGAGCAAGATCCGATGCGGTGGACGACGGATCCGGCGAAGCGGCTCCGGTGGGGTGGACGATGCCGCAGCTGAAGCGACTGCGGTAGACTGCTGGATGAGCATATGGTTTCGAGGTTCGGCGGGGATGATCCGGTCCGGTTGATGACGGCGTCGATGAAGCGGCTCCGGCAGGCAGCCGGATGACGAGGATCGCGAGGCCTCGGGTAGGCCAGGGAAGTCCGGCGGGGATGTTCCGGTGCGGTGGTCGTGGAGGTGGGAGAGAGAGGGACTTGGGAAGTTCCGGTGGGTGGTCTCAGAGGAGAGAGTGAGGGAAATGAATTTTTTTTCGGGGAGTTTCCGGAGCTAGGGAGGTGGTGATCGAAAAAAAATGACGGGTAGACCCCCCACCAACCGACTTATACATGGACATTGTTGTCATCTTTACGAGGGTAGAATGGGAAGTTAGAAGCGTGTGAAATATTTGTATTTTTCGGGCGGGAAGTTTTGCCGCTGGAATGAGATTTCGAATTTGGCTACAATCCAAGTAATACAAAAATATGAGACCGTACTAGTACGGCCAAATGTCACATCAATTCATCATCACGTTGAAAATCGGTTACGACGATCATAATTATTGGCCGTTGGCACAACAGTTCTCCAACGCTTGATCCAACGGTCAAAGTTCCTTTTTTTAAGAGAACGGTCAAAATTCATTGGATTCGCTCGGGAACTGCGCGCGCCAAAACGAGTCAGACGAAGATGTTTCTAGAGTTCTCACGGACGCGTCTTGGCGATACATTGAATGCAAATCTTGCAAGGTCAAAAAAAATGCAAATCTTGCAGGATCGTATGTGGCTGCTATGAGCTGAAGTACTCCATGAAACCGTGAACATACATGTAGATGGGAATCCCATGTAGACGATCTGAAGAACGACCCGCTGCATCTTTCACAAATCCATCTACATGACATGATAAACTTTAATTAAGAAGCAGCCACGTAACAATTATTGCCCAAAATCTAACGGGTTCGACAATAAGCTGGTAATTCTCTATTATATATAAACACCAAAAAAATATAGCAAGTAAGAAAGGAGTGTCAATGCCACCAGGACTTACAAAAAAAGGGAATTAGCACTTCGTAATCTCTTTGTTTTTACACATACCTTCTGCTCAGGAATCCAGGGCCTAGGGTCACATCAAGTCATAATCAGAAACCAAAGTCGGTTCCCATGTTCTCCAATTCAAAACGCGTACAAAATATTTCAGTGTGTGAAATAATGTTGAGATTTTGAATTAGAGGGTTGTTAAGCTATTGATTATATGGAGTCGAAATTTGGTAGCATACATAAGTATCTCTGTTCACAACTCACCTGTACAGAAGCAGGAACAGCTGTTGTGTTGCAGCACAACACAAAGGAGAAGCCACTGTTCCGTTCATTGCACTCAATACAGCGATGAATGAACCAGACCAGTTGACAAGCTTCTAGACCAGTATGTAGAAAGATGGAAATCAATGGATCACAGAAAATCATCAGTGTCAAGCTTTAATGCACTAGCCAACGCGACCAAAAGTCCGAACTGATGGAAAGGGCTAGGCAATCCACTTTATACATCGCAACAAAAAGTCCAAACTGACAGAAAAGGCTAGACCGGGAGAAGAGAAGAGAAGGTTTGTGAAAGCGATGACTCGAACTTGAGACTATGGGCTCTGATACCACGTCAAGCTTCATCCACGAGCCAACGGAACCACAAGTCAGAACTGATGGAAAGGGCTAGGCAATCCACTTATAATATTAACAATCAGCAGGGTTCCGGTTCAAAAAAATCCACATCACAACAAGGAAACGACCACCAAGATCATAGCAATTGCAGATAAATGCACCTACGAAATATGCTCAGACTAAGGAACCATTTTACAAGACAAAGGTAATGACCTGTCACTGTCCCCGTTCATCTCCAATTATCTAGCAGATACTCTTCTTACTACTTACTAGCATTCCTAACCTGCTCCAGTAGGGCCTCCTTCTGTGCTGCTATCGTTCTAAAATTGTCGACTTCTAGTCTTAGCGCAGCTGATGCAGCTCGTTCTACTTGGAGTTGCTCCTTTAGAACTTGAGCATGCAAATACTTTGACTTGGACATGGACTTGCACTTCAGCAGTCCAGCATTCCGTAAGAAAGTGTTTTTGGCAATGCCTTTCTTTTTTATTGCCATAGAAAATGCCTTCACACATTCTTCATCGGTTTTTTCCAGACCGTTTTTACCGGTTTTTGCCATCTCTAATTTCATATCTTCCTGCAAAAAATTCAGTTCGTACACATGTGTAAACATGATAGTTACTACAGAGAAACTTGCTGATAGTAGATTTATCATGTGTATGACCTACTTTTATTCCTACAGTTTGGCATGTCTGATTCACATCACATGAATTTTAATAAACATATATAATATCATATTGACATGTACTTTACTACTCCTATAAGTTGGGATGTGAGTCGTCACAAAATTTCAATCTTTGAGAAGACTTACAAGAACACTCTGTGCGACTTCTCCAATCACTTCAAGTTTGTTCTTCTGGCATGCTTCAAAAATCTCTGGCAGAGTCATCTCTTTGTTTGGTTCCCTTTTACTTGCATTATGTAACATCTGCATTTTAGTACTACCATTTATAAATCGAATAACGTGGTTGAAATGGAGGATCATAATATAAGCTGCACACTGGTGTATATACTCTGCATGATCTTTTACTAAAATATTTCTAAATAGCAGTATAAAACAACATGTCCTTACTTTTTGCCGAATGTGCACTATAAGGTTACGAGATCCCGTACGGCTAGGTAAAAGTAGTTTACCGCGGTTTTCCTGATTCTGTTTAGCCAAATTCTGCAAAAAGGAGACTAGTGAGACACTGCTATAAATAAGAATCCAAGATGTGATCTGGTCTCAGTCTTACAAATCATACCATATTCTTTGGATCAGACCAGTGCTTCACAAGATCTCCCCACTGTTTGTCAGTCATTTGCTTAAAAGGAGATATAGTTGGAACACTCCCAGTAATCTTTCCAGTGAAGTATTTCTTCTTTAGCCTGCTGCGATACTGGCGCAGACAGTCTGAGAATAGACTGTTGAGAACATGCTTTACTTCCTCTTGGTCCTCATCGAACTCGAACCTTAACTGTTCACAACAATATAAACCGTTGGTGTGATATACATAGATCCAACAACAAGCTAGAAGGAACGGGACGTGCCAATGTGGTATACTAGTATGAGTAACATTACCAAGAGAAAGATGACTTACGTGTAACCTGTGCACTAATTTTTCAAAATGCGCAGAGGTGTCTACGTGCTCTTTCCATGTTGGGAAGATAGGAATTTCATTCCTGACGAAAATTCCTACATCCGATGCTAATTTACAAGATTCTTCTGGGTCCAGTGGCCTTCTGCCACCTACGATAGATGAAAGGCGAAATCTTGATTCCATCCCAGCAAGCTTAGCTACGAACATTTTCCCTACTGTTGGGCCCCTCGTTTTTCTTGATCGTGGTGCAACTACAAAGTTAAGCATTACATCAAGCTATCAAGGTAGGTATATATATATATATATATATATATATATATATATATATATATATATATCTATAAAGTATAACTTTATAACGGAGAATGAAACTATAAGCATTGGAAAATGTACCTTCTTCGGTGTGGGGCTCATCCTCAGGGGAGTTGTCTATGGCAGGACTAATATGGGTCAGTGGGAGATCATCAACAGTTTGTTGATGTTGTGCTAGCAGTGTTTGGCCAGTTGTGGTTGTGTCAGCTGGGACTGGTACAGTGTGTCCTTGGGCAGTATTTCCTACCACAGCTACTGCTGATCCCAATTGTGGCTGAGAAGTTGCCGTGGAAACTTGTTCTGCTGCCAATTGTTGTTGAGAAGTTGCTGTGGAAACTGGTTCTGCTGCCAATTGTGGCTGAGAAGTTGCTGTGGAAACTGGTTCTGCTGCCGATTGTCGCTGGTTGACTGGATTGGTAACAGGTGGCTGATTCAACCGCTTGGGGTGTTCACCACGTTTTTTTATTTCAGTACTCTTAGAATTTTCGTTATTTTCTTCAACTGGTGCCATGAATCGCTGAGACTGTCTAGTAGCAGAAGCAGGTTTCTTTTTTGGTTGCAGCTGTTCTATCACCAATTCAGGTGCCTGTTGAATGGTCTTCCTCTCATTGGTGGTTCCTGCGAAATTCTTACTTGAAGCTGCAGATTCCTAGCACACATAAACGATATTTCAGTCTACATAAGTCCCATATATGATGATATGCAAATGGAATAGAATGAAGAACAGTAAAGGATGACGTGCATGCTGAAACATATATATGATGCATTAAGGAGACCTAGAGGTGGCATGTGAACATGTTTGGTGGGATTCAGGATACAAGTATACAACACATGGAAGTTGCAAAACAGATATCTCAAAGTAAAAACACAGAAATCACCTGGTGGGGTTGAGGAGAATGGTCAGGCAAGGCATCTTCCTGAGTCAGCTCTCCAAGAGGCTCAGCATGATCAAATTGTGAATCATAACATTGTTCTTTATCTTTGGGAAGGGGAAAGGGTTCTTCTCCGATTTTGTTCAGGTTTGCACTAGAGGCAATAGCGTTACACATGTTTGTGCCCACACGGCTTGCATATCTTATACATATATTCCGTATCCGTTTCTCTTTTAATTCATTCTTCTGTATTGCAATAATATCTAGCATGCATTACAAAAAAAATGCTAATGAGATGGCGGTGCAAGTAAGCAAAAAAATACTTTTCGAAATCACATGCATAACGAATGCGGCCATATCAACCTTCTTGGAAGTGGGCGCGTGTACGCTTTGGTTTCCTGCCGTCGACCATGGAAGCGCCCATCTCTCCAGTCCGGTGGACGGAAGGAGTCGGGGATTAAGATACGAGAACCCGGCGATGGTGACTGTCGCTGACAAGGCGGCGGTGGAAGTCGGCTACGGAGGAGCTCGTATGGTACAGTGGTCGTCGGTGGGGGTGGGGGAGGTGGAAGCTACTCCGGCTTGCTAAAAAGCAAGGGAGACGGCGGAACGTCGTCGGTCACTACGGTGGCCGATGAGAAGGCAGTAGTGCTGGTGTGGGAGTGGGACAGTGGGCCGGCGCCGGCGTGTGAGATGATCCGGTGGGTCATGCAGGGTGGAAGCGTGAGAGAGAGATGCGGGGTTCGGCGCCGCCGGTGATAGGTCTGAATTGAGCGGTCCGGGGGGATAAGATCGACACTGTACTTATTTCACATCGCTTTGAATTTTGGAAGCGGGGGGGGGATTTCGGCGGGAATTTTGGGGCAGAGTTGAAATTATTACTGGTTGCTGGAAAACTGTGGAACCCTAGCCTACGAAATCCCAAGTCTGAAGCTGAGGGCCCTTTTGCTGTGGCTTTTTGGCTTTTGGATTTTGGAAGCCAAAAGAATATAATATTTGTTTTTGGCTTCCAAAATCCAAAAGCCAAAAAGGCAAAAAAAAAGGCACAACAAAAGGGCCCTGAGTATGTTCGGGTTCAAGGGGATATGCTTGTTGGTTCTTGGGTGCATATGATCTCTTTATTTCGAAATTCATCTTCTATACATTTTGAAATGTCAAAAAAGAATAAAACGAAAAATGCATGTGTACTTCTTCGCTTGCTTTATACACATAAAATATTTCAATGGAAAAATCGAATAGTAATTTGGGCTATGTAAAAAAGAGTTACTCCGTAAAAAAATTGTGCTAACCATAAGGCTTTTTATGAGACATGTTTTCTCTCTTTTTTTACATCGACCATGAAAAAAACTTGTTTTTTTTACATCAACCATGAAAAATACTTTTTTTACATCGACCATGAAAAATACTAGGAATTTGCTAAGAGCATCCACAACGTGTAGCCAAAAGTGGTTCCATATTTGATTTTTGGCTTTTTGAACTAGTTCCATACATTGTAGAGGTAGTTCCAAAACCAGAAAAACAGGGAACCGGAGCAAATAGGTGCTCCGATGCCAAATTTCACTTTTGGCATTTGGAACTAGTTCCCTACATTGTGAGAGTAGTTCCATATTGGCTTTATGAGTTGTTTTAGCTTGATGGCGGGACCCACGTTATAAATATTTGGAACCACTACATTGTGGAGCTATTGCTATATTTCACACCAAAGCCAAATTCACCATCGTATCAGATTTGGCAATAGCAACATTGTGGATAGCCTAAAGTTATATTTTCCATCTTGTACACAATTAAAAATATCTTTAAAACAAACAAATCTCTAATGTCTAGGTGTACCATCTCTACTAGTACTAGTATATATACACGTGCCTTGCACGTGAGGGCTCTTTTTTTTAGTGAAACAACTTCGACGCAATAAGAATTCGATCTTTTTTTAACAAAGGAGGGGGGCCCAAGGGCTTGGATACCATTAAGTGCAACAGAGGGGTACATATTACAGATTGCAGTCAATAGTCACTTGGGTTGAAAGCCAATGCAAGCCCGCCTACATGATAGCAGGATTTTGTGAAGCTTTTTAACTTAATTGGTCAAACATGCGAAGCATGTGCCATTTACTTGTACAACTTTATCGGAAAAAAATACTTGTACAAGCTAGTTCCCCTAAGTACTACCAGCACATAAGTAAACAAAAGAACCAGGGACATCATCAACTGAAAACAACAATCTATTCATATAGCGGCTCTTGCATCACCCTTTGAAAATCATCTACCTGCAAAGATGAGTGCAGAGTTTCTGCTCGTGCTTTCACCTGTTCCAAGATCGTCCAGTTGATCTCATGGACATCTGCATCAGCCAAAGCGGTAACCAAGTTGCCAGCCACTAGCTTCTGCAGATCAGCAACAGCATGTAGGCCATCTTGAATTGTAGAATTCCATCCTCGGTTCATTTCTTTGTTCCGCCAAGTGGCCACATCCAAGTCCTTTTGAAGACGCCTAATCTTAGCTTCCCCAGTGCCACATCCTTCTGTTTTGTTCCTACAAACGTTTGCATCACTGGAACTCTGGACATCTGTGCTACAATGCTGCTTGGCAGGGACATGAGCAGTCACTTGCTTCTGCGATTTGCCATGCATAAAATCAATCAGCAGATTAAAAGGAAATATGTTGGTTGATTCATGTCACCACTTTCAGCAACCCATGAGTTTCTAAACCTTAAATGGAGTCTAAAACATTGCAATAAAAGGGTGGGTGCATCATTTGGATGCAGAGGCCGGGGCGACCCTATTTTCAAGAAAAAATTAGGAAATCTGAAATCTATATCTATATCTCTACCATCTATACCACTCCACTCCTGTTGACAGTTTGATCTCTTTCAGTACATTAGATTATGTCATGTTTAAAACACTATTATAAAATTACCTCCTTAATGTTGAGCTCAGGAGGATCCAGATGTGCTGATCCTAGGCGGCCACTCAAATGATTGCTTGCTAGAACAATAGGACCAAATCCCGCCTCCTTTCTACCAATGTCTGCATCACTGGCGCGCTCACTGTCTTTGTTAGGAACATGAGCAGTGGCTAGCTGCTGCAAATCAAAGTTCATCAAATCAATCAGCAAACAAGACATATGAAATTTGAGCAGTGCGGCTAAATACCTTCTTCAGCAGCTGCCCCACGGAATCGTCCTTTTGGCGGCACATCACACGTGTGAAAAATCTCGGCAACGACTTGGGGTGCGGTGATTTTGTCCCATTCCACAGTATGCCGAGCTTGGCTGCAATTATCATATTCTGCAAGATATTTTGCCTCCGAGATTCTTCGTAGGCATTCTCGAGGGGAATATCTAGCAGGCATTACAAAAAAAACAGATGCTAATAACAAGCAGTGGAAGCAAGCAATAAACTAGTCTCGGAAATCAAATACGGAGTACATAACAAAAGCTGCCGGACAAAGTGTTCAACCTTGGTCGACTGGGGAGGTGGCGCGTTGGCCGTTCGGTTTGGTTCGGTGGATCATGGTGGCGCTTTGTGTACCGATCTCGCCGGCCGGTAAGATGAACCAGTGAGTCGGGGAAGCAGATCCGACGAAGCGGACGGAGTGTGGTTGACGGCGTCGCTGAGCTGGCTCCGGTGCGGTGGATGTCGGCTACGGATGGAGGACTGAGAGGGAGCGAGACGGACTAGGTGCGAGGTAGGGAGAGAGGCCCTTGCTTGTCCGTGGGTGGGGCTGGATATAGGGGAAATGAAAGCGAGGTAGGAAGATAGCATCCTGCTAATTTATGGTGCTGAACTAGAAAATCCCGCCAATATATGGTGCTGAATTGCGGGCGGCTCATAGCTTGTGCACAAATAAAATGGGAAAATCCAAAAAATGTAGTTCAACAAAAAAAAACTCTAGTAGGCAAAGTCGCTAGCTCGCCATGAGAAGATGCACTCCGCCAACAAAATGTCATGACAAGCTAGTTTGCTATGGATCTTGCATTAACCCTGCTCGATAAAATGGTGGGCAAAAAAAGACAAGCTAAATCAAAAATAATGGTGGTAGAAAGATGTAACTCTCAAATGTAAACTCTACTAAACAGGGCCAGCTCAAAAATATGCCTCATATTATTAGTACTTCCTCCGGTCCATATTAACTGCCACTAACATACATCGAGAAACAAAAAAGAGAAATCTGTCATGAATAGTTCCCGAATTCAAATCTGAGTTTCTCTGTAGACTATTCCCATCTGAGTTTCTCTTTTTTGTTTCTCGATGTATGTTTCGAATTTTGATCTGAAATTTTTAGGGGTTATCTTAATATGAGCTGTGAACGTGCATGATTTGTTTCAGATTTTTTTCGCAATGTTTAAATTTGGATTTAGGCCGCATGTCACCTCGCTACCGCTCGAGAAATGGAGCCCCTCTCCGCTGGGCTCCATAAAAGCTTCACTGCTCGTGTCAGACTGTTGAAGACACTGGCAAGTGCATGTCAGGGGGACAGAGAATAAATTTCGTCCACGCGTCGGCGCGTGCTGTCTACCCCAAACCCTAAACTCTGTCTTTATGAAGTCAAGCATGCATGAAGAGAAGTGGTTTTTGGTTTCAAACATGGAAATTTCAAAAACCCTCTCAAGAGCTACATTTTGGAGTGACTAATTTTTCATATTCATGATTTAAACTTGTTTAAATGGGCATAAAAATAGGCATAAAATTCAAAATAAATCAAAATAAATGAAAAACCAAGGCACATAGTCTTCTTATGTCATATAGTAAGCATTCAATTAAGTTGATAAACAAGGTCTAGACATATTCAACCAGAAAAATCATGTATCTACCCCCTAACCCTAAACTCTGTCTTATGAAGTCAAGCATGAAGAGATGTGGTTTTTGGTTTCAAACATGGAAATTTCGAAAACCCTCCCAAGAGCTTCATTTTGGAGTGACTAAGAAGCATACATGCTTACTTTTTTATATTCATGTTTTAAACTTGTTCAAATCTTGGTCAAACCTAGGATTTGACCAAGATTCAAATGGGCATAAAAATTCAAAAAAATGAAGAAAAAAATGAAAAACCAAGGTCTTCTTATGTCATATAGTAAGCATTCAATTAAGTTGATAAACAAGGTCTAGACGTTTTAAACCTGAAAAATCATGTATCTACCCCCTAACCCTAAACTCTGTCTTATGAAGTCAAGCATGCATGGTGAAGAGAAGTGGTTTTTGGTTTCAAACATGGAAATTTTAAAAACCCTCCCAAGAGCTTCATTTTGGGGTGACTAAGAAGGATACATGATTACTTTGTCATATTCATGTCTTAAACTTGTTTAAGTCATGGTCAAACCTAGGATTTGACCAAGATTCAAATGGGCATAAGAATTCAAAAAAAACAAAGCACATAGTCTGTGTATGTCATATAGTAAGCATTCAAGTTGATAAACAAGGTCTAGACATATTCAAACCAGAAAAATCATGGAAATTTCAAAAACCTCCCACGAGCTTCATTTTGGAGTGACTAAGAAGGATCGATGCAGGTTACGTTTCATATTATTCATGTTTTAAACTTGTTTAAATCTTGGTCCAACCTAGGATTTGACCAAGATTCAACAAATGGGGATAAAAAAATGAAAACCCAATGCACATAGTCTTCTTATGTCATATAATAAGCATACAATTAAGTTGATAAACAAGGTCTAGACATATTCAAACCAAAAAAAACATGTATGTGGCTACCCCTAACCCTAAACTCTGTCTTATGAAGTCAAGCATGAAGAGATGTGGTTTTTGGTTTCAAACATGGAAATTTCAAAAACCCCTTCCAAGAGCTTCATTTTGGAGTGACTAAGAAGCATACATGCTTACCTTTTCATATATATTCATGTTTTAAACTTGTTCAAATCTTGGTCAAACCTAGGATTTGACAAAGATTCAAATGGGCATAAAAATTCAAATAAAATGAATACCAAGGTCTTCTTATGTCATATAGTATGTGCGCATTCACTTAAGTTGATAAACAAGGTCTAGACATATTAAACCTAAAAAATCATGCATGTATCTACCCCTAACCCTAAACTCTGTCTTATAAAGTCAAGCATGCATGGTGAAGATAAGTGGTTTTTGGTTTCAAACATGGAAATTTCAAAAACCCTCCTAATTAAGAGCTTCATTTTGGAGTGACTAAGAAGGATACATGCTTACTTTTACATATTCATGTTTTAAACTTGTTTAAGTCGTGGTCAAACCTAGGATTTGACCAAGATTTAAATGGGCATAAAAATTCAAAAACAAAATCAAAAACCAAAGCAAGTCTTTGCATGTCATATAGTAAGCATTCAAGTTGATAAACAAGGTCTAGACATATTCAAACCAGAAAATCATGTATATATCTACCCCTAACCCTAAACTCTATCTTTATGAAGTCAAGCATGCATGAAGAGAAGTGGTTTTAGGTTTCAAACATGGAAATTTCAAAAACCATCCCAAGAGCTACATTTTGGAGTGACTAAGAAGGATATATAGATGCTTAATTTTGCATATTCATGATTTAAACTTGTTCAAATCTTGGTCAAACCTATGATTTGACCAAGATTCAAATGGGCATTAAAAATAGAAAAATGAAAAACCAAAGCACATAATCTTCTTATGTCATATAGTAAGCATTAAAGTTGATAAACACAAGGTCTAGACATATTCAAACCATACAAATCATGTATCTACCCCTAACCCTAAACTTTGTCTTATGAAGTCAAGCATGAAGAGATGTGGTTTTTGGTTTCAAACATGGAAATTTCAAATACCCTTCCAAGAGCTTCATTTTGGAGTGACTAAGAAGCATACATGCTTACCTTTTCATATTCATGTTTTAAACTTGTTCAAATCTTGGTCAAACCTAGGATTTGACCAAGATTCAAATGGGCATAAAAATTCAAAAAAAATGAATACCAAGATCTTCTTATGTCATATAGTATGCGCGCAATCAATTAAGTTGATAAACAAGGTATAGACATATTAAACCTGAAAATCATGTATCTACCCCTAACCCTAAACTCTGTCTTATAAAGTCAAGCATGCATGGTGAAGATAAGTGGTTTTTGGTTTCAAACATGGAAATTTCAAAAACCCTCCTAATTAAGAGCTTCATTTTGGAGTGACTAAGAAGGATACATGCTTACTTTTCATATTCATGTTTTAAACTTGTTTAAATCTTGGTCAAACCTAGGAAAATCATAAATATATCTACCCCTAACCCTAAACTCTGTCTTATGAAGTCAATCATGAAGAGAAGTGGTTTTGGGTTTCCTACATGGAAATTTCAAAAACCTCCCAAAAACTTCATTTTAGAGTGACTAAGAACGATACATGCTTCCCTTTTCATTTTCATGTTTTAAACTTGTTTACATTATCTTGGTCAAATCTAGGATTTGACAAGATTCAAATGGGCATCAAAATAAAAAAATCAGAAAAATGAAAAACCAAAGCACATAGTTTTCTTATGTCATATAGTAAGCATTAAAGTTGACAAACAAGGTCTAGACATATTCAAACCAGACAAATCATGTATCTATACCCCCTAACCCCTAAACTATGTCTTATGAAGTCAAACATGAAGAGAAGTGGTTTTGGGTTTCAAACATGGAAATTTCAAAAACCTCCCAAAAGCTTCATTTTAGAGTGACTAAGATGGATACATGCTTCCCTTTTCATTTTCATGCTTTAAACTTGTTTAAATTATCTTGGTCAAATCTAGGATTTGACAAGATTCAAATGGGCATCAAAATAAAAAAATCAGAAAAATGAAAAACCAAAGCACATAGTTTTCTTATGTCATATAGTAAGCATTAAAGTTGACAAACAAGGTCTAGACATATAAGAAGACCTTTTTTTTGAACTTTTATACCCATTTGAATCTTGGTCAAATCCTTGGTTCCACCAAGATTTGAATAAGTTAAAAACATGAATATGAAAAAGTAAGCATGTATGCTTCTTAGTCACTTCAAAATGAAGCTCTTGGGAGGGTTTTTGAATTTCCATGTTCGAAACCAAAAACCACAAATCTTCATGCTTACTTCATGAAACATAGTTTATATTAGGGTTAGGGGTACATGCTTGATTTTTCTTGTTTGAATATGTCTAGACCTTGTTTATCAACTTAATTGAATGCCTACTATATAACATATATAAGAAGACCTTTTTTGTTTTTTTTTAATTTTTATACCCATTTGAATCTTGGTCAAATCCTAGGTTTCACCAAGATTTGAATAAGTTTAAAACATGAATATGAAAAAGTAAGCATGCATGTATGCTTCTTAATTAATCACTTCGAAATGAAGCTCTTGGGAGGGTTTTTGAAATTTCCATGTTTGAAACCAAAAACCACATATCTTCATGCATGTGCTTGACTTCATGAGACAAAGTTTAGTGTTAGGGGGTAGATACATGATTTCTCTCGTTTGAATATGTCTAGACCTTGTTTATCAACTTAATTGAATGCTTACTATATGACATAAGAAGACTATGTGCCTTGATTTTTTTTAAAATTTTGTCCATTTGAATATTGGCCAAATCCTAGGTTTGACCATGATTTAAACAAGTTTAAAACATGAATATATATGAAAAATTAAGCGTGTATCATTCGTAGTCACTCCAAAATGAAGCTCTTGAGAGGGTTTTTGAAATTTCCATGTTTGAAACCAAATAACCACGTACTTCTCTTCATGCCTTGACTTCATAAGACAGAGTTTGGGGTTAGGGTTAGCTTGATACATGAATTTTCTGGTTTGAATATGTCTAGACATTGTTTATCAACTTAATTGAATGCTTACTAGATGACATAAGATGACTATGTGCATTGGTTTTTCATTTTTTTTTGAATTTTTATGCCCATTTGAATCTTGGTCAAATTCTAGGTTTGACCATGATTTAATCAAGTTTAAAACATGAATATGAAAAATTAAGCATCTATCCTTCTTAGTCACTCCAATATGTAGCTCTTGGGAGGGTTTTTGAAATTTCCATGCTTGAAAACCAAAAACCACTTTTCTTCATGCATGCTTGACTTCATAAGACATAGTTTAGGGTTAGGGGGTAGATACATGATTTTCCTACTAGTTTGAATATGTCTAGACCTTGTTTATCAATTTAATTGAATGCTTACTATATGACATGAGCAGACCTTGGTTTTAATTTTTTTATACCCATTTGAATCTTCGTCAAATCGTAGGTTTGTTGACCAAGATTTGAACAAGTTTAAAACATGAATATGAAAAAGTAAGCATGTATGCGTCTTAACTAGTCACTCCAAAATGAAGCTCTTGGGAGGGTTTTTGAAATTTCCATGTTTGAAACCAAAAACCACTTCTTCTCTTCATGCTTGACTTCATAAGTCAGGGTTAATTTAGGGATATATAGGGGGTAGATACATGATTTTTCTGGTTTGATATGTCTAGACCTTGTTTACCAACTTAATTGAATGCTTACTATATGACATAAGAAGACTACGTGACTTGTGCTCACTGAAGTGTGGGACCTCACGCATGGGAACCACACGTACGTAAGTGACAGACTTGTTGCTCTAATAACTCGGGTGATCATTATACTGTATTAGTACATAGTTTCCTATGGATCCTTCTTAGTCACTCCAAAATGAAGTTCTTTGAGAGGGTTTTTGAAATTTCCATGTTTGAAACCCAAAACAACTTCTCTTCATACTTGACTTCATAAGACAGAGTTTAGGGTTAGGGGTAGATACATGATTTGTCTGGTTTGAATACGTCTAGACCTTGTTTATCAACTTTAATGCTTACTATATGACATAAGAAGACTATGTGCTTTGGTTTTTCATTTTTCTGATTTTTTCTATTTTTGATGCCCATTTGAATCTTGGTCAGATCCTAGGTTTTACCAAGATTTAAACAAGTTTAAAACATGAAAATGAAAAGGGAAGCATTTATCCTTCTTAGTCACTCTAAATGAAGTTTTTGGGAGGTTTTTGAAATTTCCATGTTTGAAACCCAAAACCACTTCTCTTCATGCTTGACTTCATAAGACATAGTTTAGGGTTAGGGGTACATACATGATTTGTATGTTTTGAATATGTCTAGACCTTGTTTATCAACTTGAATGCTTACTATATGACATAAGAAAACTACGTATGTGCTTTGGTTTTTCATTTTTCTGTTTTTTTTTTGAATTTTCCGCCCATTTGAATCTCTGTCAAATCCTAGGTTTGACCAAGATTTAAACAAGTTTAACACGTGAAAACGAAAAGGTAAGCATGGATCCTTCTTAGTCACTCCAAAATGTACCAATTGATAGATGTGTTAACTTTGCTTCATGGAAAAAATAATGTCATGTAAATGAGTTAACTTGGATTTCCTACCCTTGAATCCATAGGAAACTTTGTTCTAATGCACTATTATAATCAACCGAGTTTTTACACCAACAGGTCTGTCACTTACGTGTGGTGCCCATTGAGGTCCCACACTTCAGTGAGCACAAGTCACGTGCAATAGGTACGCAAACTCCCAGCCATTTTCTTTGTCAAGAGAAGACGCATCAGGATGCGTATTGGAAGTCTGTGGGTCCTTCTGGATCCTTCGGTTGTCCCTCTCACAAAAAAAAACAAATCTCTCTCATTCTCGGCCTCGCTCGACTCGCTCGCTCGCTCGCTCGCACCTCCTGCTCACTGACAAACCCTGCACAAAAGTCAACATCATCACCCCAAAAAGGGGAGACACCATAATGCTCTCCCTTCTTCTCTCCTTCCGAGTGATCCCTCTTCCTCCGAGTTTCACTCGACGGGCAAACACATATGTGCTGCATAGTAATAATAAAAAGGTACTACAGAAAATTCGACCTACGAATCTATAATTAAATATAGGTTAAACTAGGGTTTTGCCCAGTACTACAGATCAAGGTTCAAAAAAATCCAACTACGGGGTTCGAACAACCCCATTTCTAATCAAAGATTTTTTTCGACGTCATCCAAATGGCCTCAAACTATAGCATGGGCGGATCCAGACTATAGCCAAGGGGGGCAGCCGCCCCCGCTCAATTTTCTGAAACCTTGTAATATGATATTTGCATCACTTATCATATGTTTGCCCCCTCTAAAAATTTATCCTAGGTCCGCCCCTAAACTGTAGGGTTAGCATCTAGTGCAGTATGTGTGAACATGTATGCACTATGTGTGCTATAACTTGTATGTCTTTCAAATTTGAACCAAATTTGAATAAGTGTAAAATATTTGAAATGGGGCTTTTGGCTTAAACGTTTGAAACCCAAAACGACTTCTCTTCATGCTAGACTTCATAAGTCAGGGTTAATTTAGGGATATATAGGGGGTAGATACATGATTTTTCTGGTTTGATATGTCTAGACCTTGTTTATCAACTTAATTGAATGCTTACTATATGACATAAGAAGACTACGTGACTTGTGCTCACTGAAGTGTGGGACCTCACGCATGGGAACCACACGTAAGTGACAAACTTGTTGCTCTAATAACTCGGGTGATCATTATACTGTATTAGTACATAGTTTCCTATGGATCCTTCTTAGTCACTCCAAAATGAAGCTCTTTGAGAGGGTTTTTGAAATTTCCATGTTTGAAACCCAAAACAACTTCTCTTCATGCTTGACTTCATAAGACAAAGTTTAGGGTTAGGGGTAGATACATGATTTTTCTGGTTTGAATATGTCTAGACCTTATTTATCAACTTAATTGAATGCTTACTATATAACATAAGAAGACCTTGTTTTTTTATTTTGTTTTTTAATTTTTATACGGATTTGAATCTTGGTCAAATCCTTGGTTTCACCAAGATTCAAATGGGCATAAAATAAAAAAATGAAAAAATGAAAAACCAAAGCGCACATAGTCTTCTTATATGTCATATAGTAAGCATTAAAGTTGGTAAACAAGGTCTAGACATATTCAAACTAGACAAATCATGTATCTACCCCCTAACCCCTAAACTCTATCTTATGACGAAGTCAAGCATGAAGATTAAGTGGTTTTGGGTTTCAAACATGGAAATTTTGAAAACCTCCCAAAACTTCATTTTAGGGTGACTAAGAAGGATATTCCCTTTTCATTTTCATGTTCTATACTTGTTTAAATCTTGGTCAAACCTAGGATTTGACCATGATTCAAATGTGCATCAAAATTCCAAAAAAATCAGAAAAATGAAAAACCAAAGCAAAGCACATAGTTTTCTTATGTCATATAGTAAGCATTAAAGTTGATAAACAAGGGTCTAGACATATTCAAACAAGAAAAATCATGTATCTACCCCCTAACCCTAAACTTTGTCTTATGTAGTCAAGCATGAAGAGAAGTGGTTTTGGGTTTCAAATATGGAAATTTCAAAAACCTATCAAAAGCTTCATTTTAGAGTGACTAAGAAGGATCCATGCTTGCCTTTTCATTTTCATATTTGAAACTTGTTTAAATCATTGTCAAACCTAGGATTTGACCAAGATTTAAATTGGCATAAAATTAAAAAATCGGAAAAATGAAAAACAAAAGCACATAGTCTTCTTATGTCACATATATATATATTAAGCATTCAAAAGTTGATAAACAAGGTCTAGCTAGACATATTCAAATAAGACAAATCATGTATCTACCCCTCTAACCCTAAACTCTGTCTTATGAAGTCAAGCATGAAGAGAAGTGGTTTTAGGTTTCAAACATGGAAATTTCAAAAACCTCCCAAAAACTTCATTTTAGAGTGACTAAGAAGGATACATGTTTCCCTTTTCATTTTCATGTTTTAAACTTGTTTAAATCTTGGTCAAACCTAGGATTTGACCAAGATACAAATAGGCACAAAAAATGAAAAACAAAAAGCACATAGTGTTCTTATGTCATATCGTAAGCATTCAAGTTGATAAACAAGGTCTAGATATATCCAAACCAGACAAATCATGTATATATGTACCCCGTGTCGATCTTATGAAGTCTAGCATGAAGAAAAGTCGTTTTGGCCGGGTTTCAAACATGGAAATTTCAAGAACATCCCAAAAGCTTCATTTTAGAGCGACTAAGAAGGATCCAGGCTTACCTTTCCATTTTCATGATTTAAACTTGTTTAAATCTTGGTCAAATCTTGCTCAAGCATGAAGATAAGTGGTTTTGGGTTTCAAACATGGAAATTTCAAAAACCTCCCAAAACATCATTTTAGGGTGACTAAGAAGGATACTTCCCTTTTCATTTTCATGTTCTATATATACTTGTTTAAATCTTGGTCAAACCTAGGATTTGACCAAGATTCAAATGTGCATCAAAATTCAAAAAAAAACAGAAAAATGAAAAACCAAAGCACATAGTCTTCTTATGTCATATAGTAAGCATTAAAGTTGATAAACATGGTCTAGACATATTCAAACCATACAAATCATGTATCTACCCCTAACCCCTAAACTATGTCTTATGAAGTCAAGCATGAAGAGAAGTGGTTTTGGGTTTCAAACATGGAAATTTCAAAAACTGCCCAAAAACTTCATTTTAGAGTGACTAAGAAGGACACATGCTTTTTTCATTTTCATGTTTTAAACTTGTTTAAATCTTGGTCAAACCTAGGATTTGATGAACATGGTCTAGACATATTCAAACCAGACAAATCATGTATCTACCCCTATAACCCTAAACTTCGTCTTATGAAGTCAAGCATGAAGAGAAGTGGTTTTGGGTTTCAAACATGGAAATTTCAAAAACCTCCCAAAATTAAAGCTTCATTTTAGAGTGACTAGTTAAGAAGGATCCAGGCTTACCTTTTCATTTTCATGTTTTAAACTTGTTTAAATCTTGTTCAAACCTAGGATTTAACCAATATTCAAATGGGCATAAAATAAAAAATAAATAAAATAAAAAACCAAAGCACATAGTCTTCTTATGTCATATAGTAAGCATTCAAGTTGATAAACAAGGTCTAGACATATTCAAACCAGACAAATCATGTACCCCTAACCCTAAACTTTGTCTTAATTATATATGAAGTCAAGCATGAAGCATGTGGTTTTGGGTTTCAAACATGGAAATTTCAAAAACCTCCCAAAAAGCTTCATTTTAATTAGACTGGCTGGTTAATTAAGAAGGATCCATGATTAATTACCTTTTCATTGTCATGTTTTAAACTTGTTTAAATCTTGGTCAAACCTAGGATTTGACCAAGATTCAAATGGGCATAAAAATTCAGAAAAAAATCGAAAGAATGAAAAACCAAAGCACATAGCCTTCTTATGTCATATAGTAAGCATTCAAGTTGATAAACATGGTCTAGACATATTCAAACCAGAAAAATCATGTATCTACCCCTAACCCTAAACTCTGTCTTATGAAGTCAAGCATGAAAAGAAGTACGGTGGTTTTGGGTTTCAAACATGGTAAATTCAAGAACCTCCCAAAAGCTTCATTTTAGAGTTACTAAGAGAAAGATCCAGACTTAATTACCTTATCATTTTCACATGTTAAACTTGTTTAAATCTTGCTCAACAAACCTAGGATCTTTGACCAAGATTCAAATGGGCATAAAAATTATTCAGACAAAAAATCTAAAGAATGAAAAACCAAAGCACATAGCCTTCTTAATTATGTCATATAGTAAACACTCAAGTTGATAAACAAGGTCTAGACATATTCAAACCAGAAAAATCATGTGTATATCTACCCCTAACCCTAAACTCTGTCTTATGAAGTCAATCATGAAGAGAATTGGTTTTGGGTTTCAAACATGGAAATTTCAAGTACGTCCCAAAAGCTTCATATATTTTAGAGTGACTAATTAAGAAGGATGTTGGATTCCGTTTTCATTTTCATGCTTGAAACTTGTTTAAATCTTGGTTGAACCTAGGATTTGACCAGAATCAAATGTGCATAAAATTCTTAAAAAAATAGAAAAATGAAAAACAAAAGCACATGGTCTTCTTATGTCATATAGTAAGCATTCAAGTTGATAAACAAGGTTTATACATATTCAAACCAGACAAATCATGTATCTACCCCCTATCGACCCTAAACTCGGTCTTATGAAGTCTAGCATGAGGAGAAGTCGTTTTGGGTTTCAAACGTTTAAGCCAAAAGCCCCATTTCAAATATTTCAAACTTATTCAAATTTGGTTCAAATTTGAAAGACACACAAGTTATAGCACACATAGTGCATACATTCTCACACATACTGCACTAGATGCTAACCCGGCCTATAGTTTGAGGCCATTGGATGAGGTCGAAAAAAATCTTGGATTAGAAATGGGGTTGTTCGAACCCCGTAGTTGGATTTTTTGAACCTTGATCTGTAGTACTGGGCAAAACCCTAGTTTAACCTATTTAATTATAGATTCGTAGGTCGATTTTTCTACCTTTTTATTATTACTATGCAGCACATGTGTGTTTGCCCGTCGAGTGAAACTCGGAGGAAGAGGGATCACTCGGAAGGAGAGAAGAAGGGAGAGAATTATGGTGTCTCCCCTTTTTCGGGTGATGATGTTGACTTTTGTGCAGGGTTTGTCAGTGAGGAGGTGCGAGCGAGCGAGCGAGCGAGTCGAGCGAGGCCGAGAATGAGAGAGATTTTTTTTTTAGAGGGACGACCGAAGGATCCAGAAGGACCCACAGACTTCCAATACGCATCCTGATGCGTCTTTCTTGACGAAGAAAATGGCTGGGAGTTTGCGTACCTATTGCACGTGACTTGTGCTCACTGAAGTGTGGGACCTCACGCATGGGCACCACACGTAAGTGACAGACTGTTGGTGTAAAAACTCGTTGATTATTATAGTGCATTAGAACAAAGTTTCCTATGGATTCAAGGGTAGGAAATCCAAGTTAACTCATTTACATGACATTATTTTTTCCATGAAGCAAAGTTAACGCACCTATCAATTGGTACATTTTGGAGTGACTAAGAAGGATCCAGGCTTACTTATTCGTTTTCACGTGTAAAACTTGTCTAAATCTTGGTCAAACAAAATTGGCAGAAAATTCAAAAAAAAAAACAGAAAAATGAAAAACCAAAGCACATAGTCTTCTTATGTCATGTAGCTAGTAAGCATTAAAGTTGATAAACAAGGTCTAGACATATTCAAACCATACTAATCATGTATCTACCCCCTAACCCCTAAACTCTATCTTATGACGAAGTCAAGCATGAAGATTAAGTGGTTTTGGGTTTCAAACATGGAAATTTTGAAAACCTCCCAAAAACTTCATTTTAGGGTGACTAAGAAGGATACAGGCTTCCCTTTTCATTTTCATGTTCTATACTTGTTTAAATCTTGGTCAAACCTAGGATTTGACCATGATTCAAATGTGCATCAAAATTCCAAAAAAATCAGAAAAATGAAAAACCAAAGCACATAGTTTTCTTATGTCATATAGTAAGCATTAAAGTTGATAAACAAGGGTCTAGACATATTCAAACAAGAAAAATCATGTATCTACCCCCTAACCCTAAACTTTGTCTTATGTAGTCAAGCATGAAGAGAAGTGGTTTTGGGTTTCAAATATGGAAATTTCAAAAACCTATCAAAAGCTTCATTTTAGAGTGACTAAGAAGGATCCATGCTTGCCTTTTCATTTTCATATTCGAAACTTGTTTAAATCATTGTCAAACCTAGGATTTGACCAAGATTTAAATTGGCATAAAATTAAAAAATCGGAAAAATGAAAAACAAAAGCACATAGTCTTCTTATGTCACATATATATATAGTAAGCATTCAAAAGTTGATAAACAAGGTCTAGCTAGACATATTCAAATAAGACAAATCATGTATCTACCCCTCTAACCCTAAACTCTGTCTTATGAAGTCAAGCATGAAGAGAAGTGGTTTTAGGTTTCAAACATGGAAATTTCAAAAACCTCCCAAAACTTCATTTTAGAGTGACTAAGAAGGATACATGTTTCCCTTTTCATTTTCATGTTTTAAACTTGTTTAAATCTTGGTCAAACCTAGGATTTGACCAAGATACAAATAGGCACAAAAAATGAAAAACAAAAAGCACATAGTGTTCTTATGTCATATCGTAAGCATTCAAGTTGATAAACAAGGTCTAGATATATCCAAACCAGACAAATCATGTATATATGTACCCCGTGTCGATCTTATGAAGTCTAGCATGAAGAAAAGTCGTTTTGGCCGGGTTTCAAACATGGAAATTTCAAGAACATCCCAAAAGCTTCATTTTAGAGCGACTAAGAAGGATCCAGGCTTACCTTTCCATTTTCATGATTTAAACTTGTTTAAATCTTGGTCAAATCTTGCTCAAGCATGAAGATAAGTGGTTTTGGGTTTCAAACATGGAAATTTCAAAAACCTCCCGAAAACTTCATTTTAGGGTGACTAAGAAGGATACAGGCTTCCCTTTTCATTTTCATGTTCTATATATACTTGTTTAAATCTTGGTCAAACCTAGGATTTGACCAAGATTCAAATGTGCATCAAAATTCTAAAAAAATCAGAAAAATGAAAAACCAAAGCACATAGTCTTCTTATGTCATATAGTAAGCATTAAAGTTGATAAACATGGTCTAGACATATTCAAACCATACAAATCATGTATCTACCCCTAACCCCTAAACTATGTCTTATGAAGTCAAGCATGAAGAGAAGTGGTTTTGGGTTTCAAACATGGAAATTTCAAAAACTGCCCAAAAACTTCATTTTAGAGTGACTAAGAAGGACACATGCTTCCCTTTTCATTTTCATGTTTTAAACTTGTTTAAATCTTGGTCAAACCTAGGATTTGATGAACATGGTCTAGACATATTCAAACCAGACAAATCATGTATCTACCCCCTATCGACCCTAAACTTCGTCTTATGAAGTCAAGCATGAAGAGAAGTGGTTTTGGGTTTCAAACATGGAAATTTCAAAAACCTCCCAAAATTAAAGCTTCATTTTAGAGTGACTAGTTAAGAAGGATCCAGGCTTACCTTTTCATTTTCATGTTTTAAACTTGTTTAAATCTTGTTCAAACCTAGGATTTAACCAATATTCAAATGGGCATAAAATAAAAAATAAATAAAATAAAAAACCAAAGCACATAGTCTTCTTATGTCATATAGTAAGCATTCAAGTTGATAAACAAGGTCTAGACATATTCAAACCAGACAAATCATGTACCCCTAACCCTAAACTTTGTCTTAATTATATATGAAGTCAAGCATGAAGCAGAGAAGTGTGGTTTTGGGTTTCAAACATGGAAATTTCAAAAACCTCCCAAAAAGCTTCATTTTAATTAGACTGGCTGGTTAATTAAGAAGGATCCATGATTAATTACCTTTTCATTGTCATGTTTTAAACTTGTTTAAATCTTGGTCGAACCTAGGATTTGACCAAGATTCAAATGGGCATAAAAATTCAGAAAAAATCGAAAGAATGAAAAACCAAAGCACATAGCCTTCTTATGTCATATAGTAAGCATTCAAGTTGATAAACATGGTCTAGACATATTCAAACCAGAAAAATCATGTATCTACCCCTAACCCTAAACTCTGTCTTATGAAGTCAAGCATGAAAAGAAGTACGGTGGTTTTGGGTTTCAAACATGGTAAATTCAAGAACCTCCCAAAAGCTTCATTTTAGAGTTACTAAGAGAAAGATCCAGACTTAATTACCTTATCATTTTCACATGTTAAACTTGTTTAAATCTTGCTCAACAAACCTAGGATTTTACCAAGATTCTCAAATGGGCATAAAAATCAAAAAATGAAATACCAATGCACATAGTCCTCTTATGTCATATAGCTAGTAAGCATTCAAGTTGATAAACAAGGTCTAGACATATTCAAACTAGCTAGACAAATCATGTATCTACCCCCTAATTAAAACCCCTAAACTCTGTCTTATGACGAAGTCAAGCATGAAGATAAGTGGTTTTAGGTTTCAAACATGGAAATTTCAAAAACCTCCCAAAATTCAGCTTCATTTTAGAGCGACTAAGAAGGATCGATGCTTTTACCTTTTCATTTCCATGTTTTAAACTTATTTAAATCTTGGTCAAACCTAGGATTTGACCAAGATTCAAATGGGCATAAAAATTATTCAGACAAAAAATCTAAAGAATGAAAAACCAAAGCACATAGCCTTCTTAATTATGTCATATAGTAAACACTCAAGTTGATAAACAAGGTCTAGACATATTCAAACCAGAAAAATCATGTGTATATCTACCCCTACCCCTAAACTCTGTCTTATGAAGTCAATCATGAAGAGAATTGGTTTTGGGTTTCAAACATGGAAATTTCAAGTACGTCCCAAAAGCTTCATATATTTTAGAGTGACTAATTAAGAAGGATCTTGGATTACGTTTTCATTTTCATGCTTGAAACTTGTTTAAATCTTGGTTGAACCTAGGATTTGACCAGAATCAAATGTGCATAAAATTCTTAAAAAATAGAAAAATGAAAAACAAAAGCACATGGTCTTCTTATGTCATATAGTAAGCATTCAAGTTGATAAACAAGGTTTAGACATATTCAAACCAGACAAATCATGTATCTACCCCCTAACCCTAAACTCGGTCTTATGAAGTCTAGCATGAGGAGAAGTCGTTTTGGGTTTCAAACGTTTAAGCCAAAAGCCCCATTTCAAATATTTCAAACTTATTCAAATTTGGTTCAAATTTGAAAGACACACAAGTTATAGCACACATAGTGCATACATTCTCACACATACTGCACTAGATGCTAACCCGGCCTATAGTTTGAGGCCATTGGATGAGGTCGAAAAAAATCTTGGATTAGAAATGGGGTTGTTCGAACCCCGTAGTTGGATTTTTTGAACCTTGATCTGTAGTACTGGGCAAAACCCTAGTTTAACCTATTTAATTATAGATTCGTAGGTCGATTTTTCTACCTTTTTATTATTACTATGCAGCACATGTGTGTTTGCCCGTCGAGTGAAACTCGGAGGAAGAGGGATCACTCGGAAGGAGAGAAGAAGGGAGAGAATTATGGTGTCTCCCCTTTTTCGGGTGATGATGTTGACTTTTGTGCAGGGTTTGTCAGTGAGCAGGAGGTGCGAGCGAGCGAGCGAGCGAGTCGAGCGAGGCCGAGAATGAGAGAGATTTTTTTTTTAGAGGGACGACCGAAGGATCCAGAAGGACCCACAGACTTCCAATACGCATCCTGATGCGTCTTCTCTTGACAAAGAAAATGGCCGTGCACTTTGTGCTCACTGAAGTGTGGGACCTCACGCATGGGCACCACACGTAAGTGACAGACCTGTTGGTGTAAAAACTCGGTTGATTATTATAGTGCATTAGAACAAAGTTTCCTATGGATTCAAGGGTAGGAAATCCAAGTTAACTCATTTACATGACATTATTTTTTCCATGAAGCAAAGTTAACGCACCTATCAATTGGTACATTTTGGAGTGACTAAGAAGGATCCAGGCTTACTTATTCGTTTTCACGTGTAAAACTTGTCTAAATCTTGGTCAAACAAAATTGGCAGAAAATTCAAAAAAAAAAACAGAAAAATGAAAAACCAAAGCACATAGTCTTCTTATGTCATGTAGTAAGCATTAAAGTTGATAAACAAGGTCTAGACATATTCAAACCATACTAATCATGTATCTACCCCCTAACCCCTAAACTCTATCTTATGACGAAGTCAAGCATGAAGATTAAGTGGTTTTGGGTTTCAAACATGGAAATTTTGAAAACCTCCCAAAAACTTCATTTTAGGGTGACTAAGAAGGATACAGGCTTCCCTTTTCATTTTCATGTTCTATACTTGTTTAAATCTTGGTCAAACCTAGGATTTGACCATGATTCAAATGTGCATCAAAATTCCAAAAAAATCAGAAAAATGAAAAACCAAAGCACATAGTTTTCTTATGTCATATAGTAAGCATTAAAGTTGATAAACAAGGGTCTAGACATATTCAAACAAGAAAAATCATGTATCTACCCCCTAACCCTAAACTTTGTCTTATGTAGTCAAGCATGAAGAGAAGTGGTTTTGGGTTTCAAATATGGAAATTTCAAAAACCTATCAAAAGCTTCATTTTAGAGTGACTAAGAAGGATCCATGCTTGCCTTTTCATTTTCATATTCGAAACTTGTTTAAATCATTGTCAAACCTAGGATTTGACCAAGATTTAAATTGGCATAAAATTAAAAAATCGGAAAAATGAAAAACAAAAGCACATAGTCTTCTTATGTCACATATATATATAGTAAGCATTCAAAAGTTGATAAACAAGGTCTAGCTAGACATATTCAAATAAGACAAATCATGTATCTACCCCTCTAACCCTAAACTCTGTCTTATGAAGTCAAGCATGAAGAGAAGTGGTTTTAGGTTTCAAACATGGAAATTTCAAAAACCTCCCAAAAACTTCATTTTAGAGTGACTAAGAAGGATACATGTTTCCCTTTTCATTTTCATGTTTTAAACTTGTTTAAATCTTGGTCAAACCTAGGATTTGACCAAGATACAAATAGGCACAAAAAATGAAAAACAAAAAGCACATAGTGTTCTTATGTCATATCGTAAGCATTCAAGTTGATAAACAAGGTCTAGATATATCCAAACCAGACAAATCATGTATATATGTACCCCGTGTCGATCTTATGAAGTCTAGCATGAAGAAAAGTCGTTTTGGCCGGGTTTCAAACATGGAAATTTCAAGAACATCCCAAAAGCTTCATTTTAGAGCGACTAAGAAGGATCCAGGCTTACCTTTCCATTTTCATGATTTAAACTTGTTTAAATCTTGGTCAAATCTTGCTCAAGCATGAAGATAAGTGGTTTTGGGTTTCAAACATGGAAATTTCAAAAACCTCCCAAAAACTTCATTTTAGGGTGACTAAGAAGGATACAGGCTTCCCTTTTCATTTTCATGTTCTATATATACTTGTTTAAATCTTGGTCAAACCTAGGATTTGACCAAGATTCAAATGTGCATCAAAATTCTAAAAAAAATCAGAAAAATGAAAAACCAAAGCACATAGTCTTCTTATGTCATATAGTAAGCATTAAAGTTGATAAACATGGTCTAGACATATTCAAACCATACAAATCATGTATCTACCCCTAACCCCTAAACTATGTCTTATGAAGTCAAGCATGAAGAGAAGTGGTTTTGGGTTTCAAACATGGAAATTTCAAAAACTGCCCAAAAACTTCATTTTAGAGTGACTAAGAAGGACACATGCTTCCCTTTTCATTTTCATGTTTTAAACTTGTTTAAATCTTGGTCAAACCTAGGATTTGATGAACATGGTCTAGACATATTCAAACCAGACAAATCATGTATCTACCCCCTATCGACCCTAAACTTCGTCTTATGAAGTCAAGCATGAAGAGAAGTGGTTTTGGGTTTCAAACATGGAAATTTCAAAAACCTCCCAAAATTAAAGCTTCATTTTAGAGTGACTAGTTAAGAAGGATCCAGGCTTACCTTTTCATTTTCATGTTTTAAACTTGTTTAAATCTTGTTCAAACCTAGGATTTAACCAATATTCAAATGGGCATAAAATAAAAAATAAATAAAATAAAAAACCAAAGCACATAGTCTTCTTATGTCATATAGTAAGCATTCAAGTTGATAAACAAGGTCTAGACATATTCAAACCAGACAAATCATGTACCCCTAACCCTAAACTTTGTCTTAATTATATATGAAGTCAAGCATGAAGCAGAGAAGTGTGGTTTTGGGTTTCAAACATGGAAATTTCAAAAACCTCCCAAAAAGCTTCATTTTAATTAGACCGGCTGGTTAATTAAGAAGGATCCATGATTAATTACCTTTTCATTGTCATGTTTTAAACTTGTTTAAATCTTGGTCGAACCTAGGATTTGACCAAGATTCAAATGGGCATAAAAATTCAGAAAAAAATCGAAAGAATGAAAAACCAAAGCACATAGCCTTCTTATGTCATATAGTAAGCATTCAAGTTGATAAACATGGTCTAGACATATTCAAACCAGAAAAATCATGTATCTACCCCTAACCCTAAACTCTGTCTTATGAAGTCAAGCATGAAGAGAAGTGGTTTTTGGGTTTCAAACATGGTAAATTCAAGAACCTCCCAAAAGCTTCATTTTAGAGTTACTAAGAGAAAGATCCAGACTTAATTACCTTATCATTTTCACATGTTAAACTTGTTTAAATCTTGCTCAACAAACCTAGGATCTTTGACCAAGATTCAAATGGGCATAAAAATTATTCAGACAAAAAATCTAAAGAATGAAAAACCAAAGCACATAGCCTTCTTAATTATGTCATATAGTAAACACTCAAGTTGATAAACAAGGTCTAGACATATTCAAACCAGAAAAATCATGTGTATATCTACCCCTACCCCTAAACTCTGTCTTATGAAGTCAATCATGAAGAGAATTGGTTTTGGGTTTCAAACATGGAAATTTCAAGTACGTCCCAAAAGCTTCATATATTTTAGAGTGACTAATTAAGAAGGATGTTGGATTCCGTTTTCATTTTCATGCTTGAAACTTGTTTAAATCTTGGTTGAACCTAGGATTTGACCAGAATCAAATGTGCATAAAATTCTTAAAAAAATAGAAAAATGGAAAACAAAAGCACATGGTCTTCTTATGTCATATAGTAAGCATTCAAGTTGATAAACAAGGTTTATACATATTCAAACCAGACAAATCATGTATCTACCCCCTATCGACCCTAAACTCGGTCTTATGAAGTCTAGCATGAGGAGAAGTCGTTTTGGGTTTCAAACGTTTAAGCCAAAAGCCCCATTTCAAATATTTCAAACTTATTCAAATTTGGTTCAAATTTGAAAGACACACAAGTTATAGCACACATAGTGCATACATTCTCACACATACTGCACTAGATGCTAACCCGGCCTATAGTTTGAGGCCATTGGATGAGGTCGAAAAAAATCTTGGATTAGAAATGGGGTTGTTCGAACCCCGTAGTTGGATTTTTTGAACCTTGATCTGTAGTACTGGGCAAAACCCTAGTTTAACCTATTTAATTATAGATTCGTAGGTCGATTTTTCTACCTTTTTATTATTACTATGCAGCACATGTGTGTTTGCCCGTCGAGTGAAACTCGGAGGAAGAGGGATCACTCGGAAGGAGAGAAGAAGGGAGAGAATTATGGTGTCTCCCCTTTTTCGGGTGATGATGTTGACTTTTGTGCAGGGTTTGTCAGTGAGCAGGAGGTGCGAGCGAGCGAGCGAGCGAGCGAGCGAGTCGAGCGAGGCCGAGAGATGAGAGAGATTTTTTAGAGGACGACCGAAGGATCCAGAAGGACCCACAGACTTCCAATACGCATCCTGATGCGTCTTTCTCTTGACAAAGAAAATGGCTGGGAGTTTGCGTACCTATTGCACGTGACTTGTGCTCACTGAAGTGTGGGACCTCACGCATGGGCACCACACGTAAGTGACAGACCTGTTGGTGTAAAAACTCGGTTGATTATTATAGTGCATTAGAACAAAGTTTCCTATGGATTCAAGGGTAGGAAATCCAAGTTAACTCATTTACATGACATTATTTTTTCCATGAAGCAAAGTTAACGCACCTATCAATTGGTACATTTTGGAGTGACTAAGAAGGATCCAGGCTTACTTATTCGTTTTCACGTGTAAAACTTGTCTAAATCTTGGTCAAACAAAATTGGCAGAAAATTCAAAAAAAAACAGAAAATGAAAAACCAAAGCACATAGTCTTCTTATGTCATGTAGTAAGCATTAAAGTTGATAAACAAGGTCTAGACATATTCAAACCATACTAATCATGTATCTACCCCCTAACCCCTAAACTCTATCTTATGACGAAGTCAAGCATGAAGATTAAGTGGTTTTGGGTTTCAAACATGGAAATTTTGAAAACCTCCCAAAAACTTCATTTTAGGGTGACTAAGAAGGATACAGGCTTCCCTTTTCATTTTCATGTTCTATACTTGTTTAAATCTTGGTCAAACCTAGGATTTGACCATGATTCAAATGTGCATCAAAATTCCAAAAAAATCAGAAAAATGAAAAACCAAAGCACATAGTTTTCTTATGTCATATAGTAAGCATTAAAGTTGATAAACAAGGGTCTAGACATATTCAAACAAGAAAAATCATGTATCTACCCCCTAACCCTAAACTTTGTCTTATGTAGTCAAGCATGAAGAGAAGTGGTTTTGGGTTTCAAATATGGAAATTTCAAAAACCTATCAAAAGCTTCATTTTAGAGTGACTAAGAAGGATCCATGCTTGCCTTTTCATTTTCATATTCGAAACTTGTTTAAATCATTGTCAAACCTAGGATTTGACCAAGATTTAAATTGGCATAAAATTAAAAAATCGGAAAAATGAAAAACAAAAGCACATAGTCTTCTTATGTCACATATATATAGTAAGCATTCAAAAGTTGATAAACAAGGTCTAGCTAGACATATTCAAATAAGACAAATCATGTATCTACCCCTCTAACCCTAAACTCTGTCTTATGAAGTCAAGCATGAAGAGAAGTGGTTTTAGGTTTCAAACATGGAAATTTCAAAAACCTCCCAAAAACTTCATTTTAGAGTGACTAAGAAGGATACATGTTTCCCTTTTCATTTTCATGTTTTAAACTTGTTTAAATCTTGGTCAAACCTAGGATTTGACCAAGATACAAATAGGCACAAAAAATGAAAAACAAAAAGCACATAGTGTTCTTATGTCATATCGTAAGCATTCAAGTTGATAAACAAGGTCTAGATATATCCAAACCAGACAAATCATGTATATATGTACCCCGTGTCGATCTTATGAAGTCTAGCATGAAGAAAAGTCGTTTTGGCCGGGTTTCAAACATGGAAATTTCAAGAACATCCCAAAAGCTTCATTTTAGAGCGACTAAGAAGGATCCAGGCTTACCTTTCCATTTTCATGATTTAAACTTGTTTAAATCTTGGTCAAATCTTGCTCAAGCATGAAGATAAGTGGTTTTGGGTTTCAAACATGGAAATTTCAAAAACCTCCCAAAACTTCATTTTAGGGTGACTAAGAAGGATACAGGCTTCCCTTTTCATTTTCATGTTCTATATATACTTGTTTAAATCTTGGTCAAACCTAGGATTTGACCAAGATTCAAATGTGCATCAAAATTCTAAAAAAATCAGAAAAATGAAAAACCAAAGCACATAGTCTTCTTATGTCATATAGTAAGCATTAAAGTTGATAAACATGGTCTAGACATATTCAAACCATACAAATCATGTATCTACCCCTAACCCCTAAACTATGTCTTATGAAGTCAAGCATGAAGAGAAGTGGTTTTGGGTTTCAAACATGGAAATTTCAAAAACCGCCCAAAAACTTCATTTTAGAGTGACTAAGAAGGACACATGCTTCCCTTTTCATTTTCATGTTTTAAACTTGTTTAAATCTTGGTCAAACCTAGGATTTGATGAACATGGTCTAGACATATTCAAACCAGACAAATCATGTATCTACCCCCTATCGACCCTAAACTTCGTCTTATGAAGTCAAGCATGAAGAGAAGTGGTTTTGGGTTTCAAACATGGAAATTTCAAAAACCTCCCAAAATTAAAGCTTCATTTTAGAGTGACTAGTTAAGAAGGATCCAGGCTTACCTTTTCATTTTCATGTTTTAAACTTGTTTAAATCTTGTTCAAACCTAGGATTTAACCAATATTCAAATGGGCATAAAATAAAAAATAAATAAAATAAAAAACCAAAGCACATAGTCTTCTTATGTCATATAGTAAGCATTCAAGTTCATAAACAAGGTCTAGACATATTCAAACCAGACAAATCATGTACCCCTAACCCTAAACTTTGTCTTAATTATATATGAAGTCAAGCATGAAGCAGAGAAGTGTGGTTTTGGGTTTCAAACATGGAAATTTCAAAAACCTCCCAAAAAGCTTCATTTTAATTAGACTGGCTGGTTAATTAAGAAGGATCCATGATTAATTACCTTTTCATTGTCATGTTTTAAACTTGTTTAAATCTTGGTCGAACCTAGGATTTGACCAAGATTCAAATGGGCATAAAAATTCAGAAAAAAATCGAAAGAATGAAAAACCAAAGCACATAGCCTTCTTATGTCATATAGTAAGCATTCAAGTTGATAAACATGGTCTAGACATATTCAAACCAGAAAAATCATGTATCTACCCCTAACCCTAAACTCTGTCTTATGAAGTCAAGCATGAAAAGAAGTACGGTGGTTTTGGGTTTCAAACATGGTAAATTCAAGAACCTCCCAAAAGCTTCATTTTAGAGTTACTAAGAGAAAGATCCAGACTTAATTACCTTATCATTTTCACATGTTAAACTTGTTTAAATCTTGCTCAACAAACCTAGGATCTTTGACCAAGATTCAAATGGGCATAAAAATTATTCAGACAAAAAATCTAAAGAATGAAAAACCAAAGCACATAGCCTTCTTAATTATGTCATATAGTAAACACTCAAGTTGATAAACAAGGTCTAGACATATTCAAACCAGAAAAATCATGTGTATATCTACCCCTACCCCTAAACTCTGTCTTATGAAGTCAATCATGAAGAGAATTGGTTTTGGGTTTCAAACATGGAAATTTCAAGTACGTCCCAAAAGCTTCATATATTTTAGAGTGACTAATTAAGAAGGATGTTGGATTCCGTTTTCATTTTCATGCTTGAAACTTGTTTAAATCTTGGTTGAACCTAGGATTTGACCAGAATCAAATGTGCATAAAATTCTTAAAAAAATAGAAAAATGAAAAACAAAAGCACATGGTCTTCTTATGTCATATAGTAAGCATTCAAGTTGATAAACAAGGTTTATACATATTCAAACCAGACAAATCATGTATCTACCCCCTATCGACCCTAAACTCGGTCTTATGAAGTCTAGCATGAGGAGAAGTCGTTTTGGGTTTCAAACGTTTAAGCCAAAAGCCCCATTTCAAATATTTCAAACTTATTCAAATTTGGTTCAAATTTGAAAGACACACAAGTTATAGCACACATAGTGCATACATTCTCACACATACTGCACTAGATGCTAACCCGGCCTATAGTTTGAGGCCATTGGATGAGGTCGAAAAAAATCTTGGATTAGAAATGGGGTTGTTCGAACCCCGTAGTTGGATTTTTTGAACCTTGATCTGTAGTACTGGGCAAAACCCTAGTTTAACCTATTTAATTATAGATTCGTAGGTCGATTTTTCTACCTTTTATTATTACTATGCAGCACATGTGTGTTTGCCCGTCGAGTGAAACTCGGAGGAAGAGGGATCACTCGGAAGGAGAGAAGAAGGGAGAGAATTATGGTGTCTCCCCTTTTTCGGGTGATGATGTTGACTTTTGTGCGGGTTTGTCAGATAGAGGAAGTAGCGAGCGAGCGAGAGCGAGGCCGAGAATGAGAGAGATTTTTTTTAGAGGGACAACCGAAGGATCCAGAAGGACCCACAGACTTCCAATACGCATCCTGATGCGTCTTTCTCTTGACAAAGAAAATGGCTGGGAGTTTGCGTACCTATTGCACGTGACTTGTGCTCACTGAAGTGTGGGACCTCACGCATGGGCACCACACGTAAGTGACAGACCTGTTGGTGTAAAAACTCGGTTGATTATTATAGTGCATTAGAACAAAGTTTCCTATGGATTCAAGGGTAGGAAATCCAAGTTAACTCATTTACATGACATTATTTTTTCCATGAAGCAAAGTTAACGCACCTATCAATTGGTACATTTTGGAGTGACTAAGAAGGATCCATGCTTACTTATTCGTTTTCACGTGTAAAACTTGTCTAAATCTTGGTCAAACAAAATTGGCAGAAAATTCAAAAAAAAACAGAAAAATGAAAAACCAAAGCACATAGTCTTCTTATGTCATGTAGTAAGCATTAAAGTTGATAAACAAGGTCTAGACATATTCAAACCATACTAATCATGTATCTACCCGCTAACCCCTAAACTATGTCTTAAGAAGTCAAGAATGAAGAGAAGTGGTTTTGGGTTTCAAACATGGAAATTTCAAAAACCTCCCAAAAACTTCATTTTAGGGTGACTAAGAAGGATACAGGCTTCCATTTTCATTTCCATGTTCTATACTTGTTTAAATCTTGGTCAAACCTAGGATTTGACCAAGATTCAAATGTGCATCAAAATTCCAAAAAAATCAGAAAAATGAAAAACCAAAGCACATAGTTTTCTTATGTCACATACATATATATAGTAAGCATTCAAAAGTTCATAAACAAGGTCTAGACATATTCAAACCAGACAAATCATGTACCCCCTAACCCTAAACTTTGTCTTAATTATATATGAAGTCAAGCATGAAGCAGAGAAGTGTGGTTTTGGGTTTCAAACATGGAAATTTCAAAAACCTCCCAAAAAGCTTCATTTTAATTAGACTGGCTGGTTAATTAAGAAGGATCCATGATTAATTACCTTTTCATTGTCATGTTTTAAACTTGTTTAAATCTTGGTCGAACCTAGGATTTGACCAAGATTCAAATGGGCATAAAAATTCAGAAAAAATCGAAAGAATGAAAGACCAAAGCACATAGCCTTCTTATGTCATATAGTAAGCATTCAAGTTGATAAACATGGTCTAGACATATTCAAACAAGACAAATCATGTATCTACCCCCTATCGACCCTAAACTTCGTCTTATGAAGTCAAGCATGAAGAGAAGTGGTTTTGGGTTTCAAAAAAGATCCAGACTTAATTACCTTATCATTTTCACATGTTAAACTTGTTTAAATCTTGCTCAACAAACCTAGGATTTTACCAAGATTCTCAAATGGGCATAAAAATCAAAAAATGAAATACCAATGCACATAGTCCTCTTATGTCATATAGCTAGTAAGCATTCAAGTTGATAAACAAGGTCTAGACATATTCAAACAAGACAAATCATGTATCTACCCCCTATCGACCCTAAACTTCGTCTTATGAAGTCAAGCATGAAGAGAAGTGGTTTTGGGTTTCAAAAACATGGAAATTTCAAAAACCTCCCAAAATTCAGCTTCATTTTAGAGCGACTAAGAAGGATCGATGCTTACCTTTTCATTTCCATGTTTTAAACTTGTTTAAATCTTGGTCAAATCTAGGATTTGACCAAGATTCAAATGGGCATAAAATAAAAAAACCGAAAAATGAAAAACCAAAGCGCACATAGTCTTCTTATATGTCATATAGTAAGCATTAAAGTTGATAATCAAGGTCTAGACATATTCAAACTAGCTAGACAAATCATGTATCTACCCCCTAAAACCCCTAAACTCTGTCTTATGACGAAGTCAAGCATGAAGATAAGTGGTTTTAGGTTTCAAACATGCATGGAAATTTCAAAAACCTTCCAAAAACTTCATTTTAGGGTGACTAATTAAGAAGGATACATGCTTCCCTTTTCATTTTCATGTTCTATATATACTTGTTTAAATCTTGGTCAAACCTAGCTAGGATTTGACCAAGATTCAAATGTGCATCAAAATTCCAAAAAATATCAGAAAAATGAAAAACCAAAGCACATAGTTTTCTTATGTCATATAGTAGCATTAAAGTTGATAAACAAGGTCTAGACATATTCAAACAAGAAAAATCATGTATCTACTCCCTAACCCTAAACTTTGTCTTATGTAGTCAAGCATGAAGAGAAGTGGTTTTGGGTTTCAAATATGGAAATTTCAAAAACCTACCAAAAGCTTCATTTTAGAGTGACTAAGAATGATCAATGCTTACCTTTTCATTTTCATATTTTAAACTTGTTAAAATCATTGTCAAACCAGGATTTGACCAAGATTTAAATGGGCATAAAATTTAAAAAATCAGAAAAATGAAAAACAAAAGCACATAGTCTTCTTATGTCACATATATATATAGTAAGAGCATTCAAAAGTTGACAAACAAGGTCTATACATATTCAAATAAGACAAATCATGTATCTACCCCTAACCCTAAACTCTGTCTTATGAAGTCAAGCATGAAGAGAAGTGGTTTTTGGTTTCAAACATGGAAATTTCAAAAACCTCCCAAAAGCTTCATTTTAGAGTGACTAAGAAGGATCCAGGCTTACCTTTTCATTTTCATGTTTTAAACTTGTTTAAATCTTGGTCAAACCTAGGATTTGACCAATATTAAAATGGGCATAAAATAAAAATAAAAAAAACCAAAGCACATAGTCTTCTTATGTCATATAGTAAGCATTCAAGTTCATAAACAAGGTCTAGACATATTCAAACCAGACAAATCATGTATCTACCCCCTATCGACCCTAAACTTCGTCTTATGAAGTCAAGCATGAAGAGAAGTGGTTTTGGGTTTCAAACATGGAAATTTCAAAAACCAAAAGCTTCATTTTAGAGCGAGTAAGAAGGATCGATGCTTATCTTTTCATTTTCATGTTTTAAACTTATTTAAATCTTGGTCAAACCTAGGATTTGACCAAGATTCAAATGGGCATAAAAATCTAATTAAAGAATGAAAAACCAAAGCACGTACATAGCCTTCTTAATTATGTCATATAGTAAACATTCAAGTTGATAAACAAGGTCTAGACATATTCAAACCAGAAAAATCGTGTATCTACCCCTAACCCTAATTAAACTTTGTCTTATGAAGTCAAGCTTGAAGAAAAGTGGTTTTGAGTTTCAAGCATGCATGGAAATTTCGAGAACCTCCCAAAATAAAGCTTCATTTTAGAGTGACTACGAAGGATCCATGCTTACACCTTTTCATTTTCAAGTTTTAAACTTGTTTAAAACCTCGTCAAACCTGGGATTTGACCAAGATTCAAATGGGCATAAAATTCAAAAAAATAGATAAATGAAAAACCATAGCACATAGTCTTCTTATGTCATATAGTAAGCATTCAAGTGGATAAACAAGCTCTAGACATACTGAAACCAGACAAATCATGTATCTACCCCTATCCCTAAACTATGTCTTATGAAGTCTAGCATGAAAAGAAGTGGTTTTGGGTTTCAAACATGGAAATTTCAAAAACCTCCCAAAAGCTTCATTTTGGATTGACTAAGGAGGATCCAGGCTTACTTTTTCATTTTCATATTTTAAACTTGTTTAAATCTAGGTCAAACCTAGGATTTGACCAAGATTCAAATGGACATAAAAAATCAACAGTTTACAACAGCACACAAAATAAACATGAAATTACATCTAAATCCCTAACTTTTACATGGAGGACCCCAGGCTGAAAGCAAGAAATGCGATCGGGTCTTGAATCTTGATGCGTCTTCTCTTGACAAAGAAGATTGCTGGGAGTTTGCGTACGTACATCACGTCACTTGTGCTCACTGAAGTGTGGGACATGACGCATGCATGGGCAACACACGTAAGTGACATGGATTCAAGGGTAGGGAAGCCAAGAGAAAAAAACGAGAATTTGGACAAAAATAACCCAATCTTGCTAGTATGTCGAAAGTTTGTTTTTCCCAATCTTTTCGACTTTGGGTTATTTCTGTCTATTTTGCCGAAAAAACGAGGACAGAGACTGGAAACGGTGATGCATCTAGCTTCAGAGTACGTCAGATTAAGACTTCATGAGCAACACTAGTCTGACGTAAGTACAGTGTATACAGACAAGACAGGGACTAGACATTGCTACCCACGTCCCTCTGCGCCCCTTCAAAGAAATCATACTCCGTACTAGAATCTCGAAACGTAGGAATTAGTCTGACACGATTTCTGATTGTTTAATTCATAGGATTGCAATTTTCAGAATTCATTGACAATACATTTTTATACAAAAACAAAAAATCCTTCATTGTGTAACCGTATGTTACTACTAGTATTTCTTTTGGTTTTCACACGCAATCAAATGTTATTGGATCCAAATACCGTTGTTTCTCAATCCTATATATTTGGAGATGATCATCACTCTCTAATCATACAATTTTCATATTCCCGCACTTTGAAAATCTTGCGAATAATCAAAGCAGCCAAAATCTATGGTGTGTATTGTATATGTTTATGCCATGCTTAGTTTCATCGAATATTGTTTGGTTGCATCGCGGGGAAACCGCGTGAATTTAGATTAATTGTTGCATGTTTGTTTGTGGTGTGACCAACTGCTTTTGCAACGAAACAACCCCCCCCCCACCATGTACGCATTGTTTGGGTCGCATGCATGATGTGTACATAATGTTAAAATAGAAATAATGTAGGAATTGAATATGATTGCATGTTGAATTAATCCTATATGAGAGAAATCACACAAATTTGAATTGCATGTTCTTTGGTTGTAGTGCTACACAAAAAACACGTGAATTAGTATGAATTATCATGTATTCAAGAATCAAAGGAGCCACTGAGATTTGAATCCCACAAAATTTCTATGAATTTTCTTCGAACCAAACAAGCCCAACAAGATTCCAAAGGAATATAATACAACGAATCAAACAACTTCCGTTGTTGGAATATTTCCTTAGGACATCAATCCAATAGAAACTATATGATCCAGTTTCAGCGACAATCTGGTCGGTGTAGGCTCGAGGAGGCCAATTGTATATATATGTTTGGACCCGGTTGGTTGAGTGATCATGCTCGTGACATCCAGCATGAAAGGTAAAATTCGGGCAAGGCCAGCGTGACGCCACAATACTTTTGAAATATTCAAAAGCGCGTAATATTTGTGAAATTTTAATAATAGCTACTACTTATGTGAATTTTTTTCGTTCATACGCTTATTGGGGGGTAGGCTAACCCTAATGGCCTCCTCAAGATCCCTACCTCTACCAAGGTTTCCCGAGTTCATCCACCTCGATGGGTTCCTTGCCACTTTCGACCATGTTGTGGGCATCATTTCGGGTTCCCGTACCACGGCCAGTCCTTTTCAGGAGTCCCGAACCCGATGCCATAATATTTGTTTGAAAAAAATTCAAGACCGCACAATATTTGTTGAAATAAATGAATAAGCATTTTTAAATAGCTAAATAAAAGAAGTACGAATTTTGAAAAATTTATTTTTTCTAAAACATTAATTGGAGCATTGACATGTTGAACCCACTTGTCGATTTTGCTATCAACATGACTAACTAGCTGATTAGATAACCAAGTGGTGAAATTTGCAACATATTAGACCACCACATGGTGGAAACTGCAAAAAAAATGTCCAAGTGGTGGTTTGTGCAACATATAGAGCAGTAGAGTATATGGTAGTACAAGATGAAGAGGCCTCCAAGATGAATGTGCACTGCCGTGGGCCCGTGGTAATATATCATGATGATGGCAAAGGATCTTTTCTCTGCTGAAACTGTCCAGAGCTGATTTGATGAGACAAAATACAGCTCCACGGCGTGCAAGGACAGTATACAGTACATTAGCTTCTTCTCGGGTCACACGCCTTCACGCCAGGTGCAGTAGTGCAGCAGAGACCAGAGAGAGAAGGCACGCCCGTAGTACTCGTATTATTGATTTCAATTCAAATTGTTTTTTTTGCCTGCTTCTCCGTCTTCTTCATCTCCATCTTCTCTGGCGACCCCGCCTACACCAGCAGCCCCTGCACCACCGCCGCCATGCCTTTTTCGGATCATCTCGAGCCACCTGTTTGATGGTACTAGTAGGAGTTGTTGACTTTTATCCATATCGCTCTACCAGCTGCCGCTCGCACTGTCCTCCAATACCTCATACCCAAACGCCAGCGTCCCACTCCCACACCCCCACACCCACTTGACCGCATCCTTCCAATGGCGAGATCGATCAATGAGAGTGGCAGTTCTTGGGTGTTTCCTGATGGCCCCCTTGAAGAAATCGCATCCCGATGCGATGTCATCACCGCCGCGAGCCTCGTCGGTTCATGCAAGTTTTATCATGATTCAGCAACACAAAGTGTAGCTCTGCCTGCATCTCAGCCGTTTGGCATGCCCTGTGTTCTTCATACTCACCAAACTGAGGTACCGCCCGCGCACAATCCCTTCTACCGCGTCCACAAGTTCAAGCAGGAGGGTGCGCAGAAGGACAAGCAGCATGATGCAAAAGATCGCAAGGGTACCTTGTGCCAACTGACGCCGCTGGACAGGATCTCTTCCGATGCCGTGATTCCAGATGGTGGTACGGGCATGTGGGCAGGCGCGAATGGAGATTGGATCGCCCTTCTTGGCTTCCCCTGGAATTGGGAGCTTGTCAATGTGTACACTGGTCGCCGGATTCCTCTACCACCAATAAGTGAGTTTAAATCCACCCCGGATAAACTTGTGTTCGAGTCTAATGATCAACATCTTCAACTGCTGAAGATAGCTATTTGCCGAGTTCCAACAGCTGCTTCAAATTATACTAGTTTCTCTGTTCTTGCCATCTTCAACGCGGCAATTGCAGTCCTTCACTGTGCTTCTAGCAGATGGACAGTTCTTGACAACCAGTTCTTAGCGTACGGCTACTCCGATGCAATCATCCACAAGGGTATTGTATTTGCTGTAACTCAGACAGGCGAAGTTTATGCATGGAATCAACTTTCTTGGGGTAATTTTTCTCATCTCATATGATGTGTTTTCGCTATTACCTGCTAGTTTCAGATTTAGCTTTAGCCTTTTTCTTTTTGTTGTGCAGTTTTCGTGTCATGCCTGTACCTTTCCCCCTCTATATTCAATCAAAATCAGCAGCGATATGCCTTTGAGTCAAAATAAAGTACTCCCTCCGATCCAAATCAAATTGACTCAGCTTTGTCTAGCCAGTGCATCTAGCTAGACAAACTTGAGTCAATTAATTTGTGCATATCTAGCTAGACACATCCAGTTGAGTCAATTAATTTGGATCGGAGGCAGTATTTTAGCTACATCATTATTCATGTATGTAATGAACTAATCAAGTTTTGCTGAACTGACTTCAAGCTGTGCTTTCCTTTGCAAGGTCCTTTGTTGATCAGCACGGCACCTATTCCGCCAGAACTTGATGAACAAGGTCGGTACAATCTTGGCTCCTGGTGGTTAGCACGATCTCCTGATGGTTCTAGACTTTTTCTGGTCCATACCTGGGGCGTTACTGACGGGCGGGATTATACTGGACTGGTTCGGATTTTACCTGCTGCTGCTACCTCTGAGGGTCGTCATGGTCGCACTATTCGCGGGTATGGTAAGGGTTTACTTGGCTGCGAGGTGTACAGCATGGACACCAGTCAGTTGATGCCACCGAGGCCATGGAGGAGGATTATTTCCCTTGGATCATATTCTCTCTTCCTTGGAGTGAACTATCCGATTATCATTCCAGTAGAAGACGGGGCAGAACATGACCGTCCAAATATGGCGAGAAGCAACTCTGTTTACACATCGCACCATGCAGTAGGCCTTGCATATCCTCCTTCTCCAGAAATTTGCCGCTTCAGTTTGAATTCTGAAGACTGTACTGTTGGTTTCCAAACCAACATTAGATGGACATGGCGGCAGGTTCCGTTGTGGCTCATCCCAAGCTTCGCCAACGCCCGGCAATGGAACCTGCCTTCGCGTCACAGGTCCAGAAAGAAGGGCTGATGTACTTTATGTAATACTCGTGTTGTAATGCAAGATTTGTATCTGTTGAACTATTTCATTTGCATGTTTATCTCTACCTAGGCTACTCCCTTTCCGTAGTTGTGTTGTACTATCTGTTGAACTATTTCCTTTGCATGTTATCTCTACCTAGGCTACTCCTCCGTAGTTGTTAAATTGATGTAATGCTCCTACAATGCACGCTACACTGGGCGTGTGGCCTGTAATGTTATCAAACACCTTTTGTACTCGTTCTAGTAAGCATTTCACACTATAGCTCACATAATTAAAGTACTCCTACAACGTATTAGTTGAAAGATATCTCTCATAAGTAAGTACCCCTCTTTGAGCTTATGCGAAACATAAATGACTATTTTAGAAATATATACTCTCGACACAAGATTATATTAAAAACAATGGTACATAGTTCTATTAGAAAAAGAAAGTGTGAATAGTAGAATGATGGAGAAGTGTTTTTTGAGGTCTGTGCATAGCTAGTGTTCATGGTGCAAAAGCACTTAGACTAGTCACAATGGGAAGTATACTAGTCTATGATACAACACCTTCAATGCATAGTATCATGAATTAGTATCATGCAATGTTGCGAAAAACCAATTATTCATTTCTTTCCAAATAGACTAGCTTTGCGAGGATGACAAAACATTTCTTTATTGCCCTCTCGTATGAATCTCCTCCATACATCACCTCTCATACCGATTGAAAGCCATTCCAAATCGTTGGTTCAAGACCATGAATACCAAGCCAATTTTGTTAGCTAGTTGGACCACCCTCGGATTGAGAACCAACGGTTGAAAGAAAGGTGGGCGCCAACTCATATTTTTTTCTCGAGAGTCCGACACTTGATGTTGATTGCAAAGTTCACAAAGGCCAAAATTTTGACATCCTCTTTGTGCAAGTCTTGCCACCATCCAAACTCGGTTTTGAAGTACCAACCAAGAAAAAAAAGCTTGCACTTTGGAGGACCCCATGGACCATGAAAATTTTGAAAAACTTCCAGTAAATCATGCATATTTCGATTTATATTTTGGTGAAGTTTCATTCGATTTGAATCATAGGTTTGTGAGCAAATATATATTTAGTTTAAACTAGTGCTCGAGTACGTAAGAATCTATTTAATCACAAGCTAGTCATCCGAATGGGATGAAATATTCATAGATTTTAAAACAAGGAATCTACATATTACTGGATTTTTTTTCAAAATTTTCTGAATAGTTTTTCTTTTTTAGCTTCGAAATAAGAGATAGTTTGGAACGTTGGATCTCAAATGGATGGTAGATGGTGGGACACAGTCACAATGTATCTTGGAAGCATCAAGTCACTGAAGCTCTGTCCGGTTTCCAAACCAAGCTAGGAAAGGCATTGAAAATGAAGTTCTGCTCTAAAACATTTCTCATTCCATTTTGGTGCTCGCGCGGTTGCATGCTGCCCACGTGTTAAGGTACGTGTCTCTGGCATGTAGAGAACTACGATTATTGGCGAAAAATATATCGAAATGGAAACTGTAAAAAAAAGCCCTCTCTGGTCAACCTGATGTGACGAGACATCACTGCACCAAACGTCGTCGCAAATTTATAGATGGGTGGCGTGCTAGTCTACCAACAGTCAAATCGGCGCCCAGTCGCAGCAGCAGCCTAGAGTACTACCTAGTTTTTGCCCCTTGCATGTCTATCATCTTCTTCTTCACCCCGTTACAAAAAAAAAACTTCTTCTTCACCCTCCCAGAATCACGCGCACGCGCAGGATCTCGATCCCCACCACGCCGCATCACTAGTACTACTCCGTATACCTTTCTCTCCTTACCCCGGCCGGCCGCGCGCCGCATCGTTCCTTCCATAGCGCTCGCCCTCTCCTCCGAAAACCCCAAGCGCAGTTGCATCCGCCATCCACCTAAATCCATCTTCACGTGATGGATTATTCTAGGCTTTGCCGGGGCGGCGGGGACGGCCACTTGGAGGCTCTCACCGGCGACAACATCAACCTCATCGCTGCGCATCTGGACGTTACCTACACCGTCCGACTTGCCGCATGTTCCAGGGAGCTCTACGACATGATCAGCAAGGATGAAGGTAAGATGCACCATTGGGATGAACCCTGCCTGCTGATGCCTCCGCCTGCTTATTGGTTCGATGAACACTGGGACGTGGCGAGAGCATCTCGTCTGCATGATACCGTGTACGACCTGGTGCCCCTCGACCATCCTCGCCGTTCTGTCGCCCTGCCGTTCATGCACGACAGAAAATGGCTTGGCGCGAACGGCGACTGGATCGCCGCCGCCGATCATCATGAGTGGTGCCTCGTGAACGTCTACACCGAGCGACATATCCCCCTTCCATCCCTACCTGATTCGAAGATCGATCATAGTAGTTTTTCATATCAACCTGCATACTCTTTTAACTGGGGTCCAGCAATTGATTTGTTGAAGATTGTAATCTGCCAAGTGCCCACAAAAGGTGGGAGGTACGCAGATTACAAGCTCATCGCCTTGTTCGACAAAACGATTTTCTACCTTGAAGGGGGTGGCGACTGGAGAATGCTGGAGGCCCTTACACCTGCACCTGATTATCCAAATTACTGTGATGCCATTGAACTCCGTGGCCACGTTTTTGCGGTGGACGAAACTGACGGCTCCACGTACTTCTGGGACACCGCAAATGGTATTTTTTCAGTCCTTATGTTGCATTGCATGATACACTGCCTTAACCAATGAAGTTATTCATGAACTACCTTGTTTATATTTTACCTTTCTTATATGACTTAATGATCACACCCCCTTTTGCTGAATATGAATGAACCGTTGCTTGCAATGAATTAGTAGTACTAATTAGTCACCAACAAACATAGTATGCTCAGTATGTGATTGCATTCCTGAATTAGTAACTCTACGCCACTGCAGAATATGGGTGTAATTAACCAGTATCTCAAAAGATAACGTGGCACTATGAAGGCACCCTTTTTGATAACCTTTTACACCCATTGTTTCATATATAACTAATTGATTTTGCCTCCAAAAGGAGGACGGGAGACCCCCGCCATCTGCATCAGAGAGATGCATAAGGACTTTCATAAGTATATGACTTAACGATCACATCCTTTATCTGAATATGAATGAACCGTTGCTTGCAATGAATTAGTACTAGTCAGTCATCAGCAAACATAGTATACTCCGTATGTGAATGCATTCCTGAATTAGTAACTCTATGCAACTGCAGAATATGGATGTAATTAACAAGTATCTCAAATGTTAACGTAGAAACAGAAAAATAGAAGAAAATCGTTTGTAATTACATGCGTAGCTTATATTTTCTAGAGATCGGGGAAAAAGCCTTGATTGGATGTACCTACATGCAGATCAAACAGTTCTTTGTTTATATCGGTGAACAATCTGCAGAATGGTATAATTAATTTTGTTTTTGATACATTTTTTCTCCCATTTTCTTGAATAGATTTCAGTTTCCCACAATTATCTTTCATTAGTGATTGTGACGTCCCCTCATTCAAAATAACTCAGGTTATCTTTTTCCTAATTCAGTGATATTTAAGTTTGAGTAAGTTTACGATTAATATCTACAACCTCATATATATATAAGATTTAGCACCTGCAGGCCTAACAAAGTTAGCTGCCTCTAGTCCCCTGTATAGTTCTTTCTTTTTGCTTTCTCAGTTTTTCGTAGCCTTGCTACAACCCTGTATGCTCTAATATATAATGATGCACGACTAGGCATGTGTTCGAGAAAAGAAAATCTAAATATCTTTTGTAATATATGAACCTATATTGATGTTTTAGATGTTGGTAGTATAATTTTCGATAAACTTGAACAGACTTAAATCAGTTTAACTTAGCACAACCATATAGCGTACCTTTTTTAGAACGCGAAAATGAGGTAAACAAATACCATGTGTACCCTTTACTATCAATAGTAGAGAAGAGATTATGAACCTTCAACTCTAAAATGCAAATTCTTCTACTGAATGGATAGCTGCATCTGATACCTATTTTGCAAATGTTACCAGACTTGGGGTTAGCTATAAAGAGCATTTCTTTCTTGTCAAGCTTCATGCACTACCAACACAACCAAAAGTCCGAACTGATCGCAAGGGCGGCAATCCACTTATACAATTCAACACCCCCCGTCACATGTGATGGGAGACAAGTCAACATGTGGAAAGACTCAGAGGTATAGCTCAAGAGGCATATAAGTGGACTCCGAGGGGGCAACAACAATTTTAGGATAAATTGCGAAAGCCAGGACTCGAACTCGAGACCCTGGCTCTGACACCATGTCAAGCTTCATGGACTAGCCAACGCAACCAAAAGTCCGAACTGATGGAAAGGTCTAGGCAATCCACTTATACAGTTAAACATTTCTTACCCTTCGGGTGGTCACAGGGAAGCTCTCTAATAGATCACTTAAGACAAAGGGAATTAACTACAGCACAGGACTTAAACTTAAGATGATATATATTTGTCAAAATTTGAATGTATCTATATGCTTTCACTGTCTAGATACATCTGAATTTGGACAAATCTCAGACACTTTCGGTGGGACAGAGGTAGTATATAACTGTGTATACACTAACTAGTGTCTAGTTTTGGCGAAGTTTAGACTAGTTTCGTGGGATGGATGCAGTATAACTGATATATTGGACACTTGATTTGAACACATGAATGACCAATGTCCTTAGCTTACATAGTCGTATTTATACTGTGAGCATGAACGATGAACAATGCTGCTGTTTGAATATGGTTGCCAGTAACACCCTATTCGTCTCCATTTCTAATATTGCAGAAAACCTGATGCTCCCGTTTGTAATCCCGCCACCGGTGGTGGATGATCAGCAGTACGCATGGTTCCTCGCTCCATCTGCTGATGGCAAGCGATTGATGATCATCCTTACAGTAAACAAGATTGGGATTGCCAATGCTGAAGTACCTCCTGACATTCCCTATGCTGCTAATGGGCTTCAGCTACGGCAGTATCCTCCTGTTGCCACCTACGTCTTTGAGCTGGATCCCTTATCTACTGCACGTGCAGGGGACTTTCTTTGGAGGCAGGTTAACAGCCTCAGCGACCACTCTCTGTTCCTCGGACTCAATTACCCAATCATTGCCAACCTGAAGAAGCGTGAATCCAAAGCTCCTGATGGCACATTGGTTCCATTCATGAGGAAAAACTGCGTCTACACAGCATACCGGAATATTCGTTATAATCAATACCCTAAAATTTTGCGCTGCAACCTCCAGCCAGATGAAGGTGAGACTGTGGGAGTTATCAGCCTTCCCAAGGATGGTTGGGATAGTGTCCGACAAGCGGCTATGTGGTTTAAGCCTGCTTTAAACATTGCCCGTTCGGTGTTACCTTTAAAAAAACAGTGACACTTTTTTATTATGCTTGAAGTGTTGAGAAGTAGTACACTGTTTTTAGTATGTACTAGTTTGAATCAGTTTATTTGAACACTGCCCTGCTTTTGTATTTCGTGTTGCCTTCATATTATAACCCATGCATGGCTGTTTTAGGATTGACTTTATTTCAGCACTATAATTTTTTCGATAAAGGATGCTTTATTACTTTTGGAAAGCAATTACATCCAGCCTCTGCATAACCAGGATGCACACAGCTGTTCAAAGAGTCTGTAACCAACAATGTAAAGAAAAAAAACTAGGCGAAATACATATCGGAACGATGAATCATAAATCGCCTATGGTGTGGGTGGTGCTGCAATCCGTAGACTATGCTGCCACCCATGTAGGGAAAAAGTATCCCTCGCCGTTCAGCACTATAATTACAATGTGTGTACGTCCTTTATAATATAGCCACCTCTTGTTGATCATAGTCATGAGAGGACCATTCCTATTTTTTTCGCCGCTAAAGGGTAAAGTACATCCACTGGCACGGGGGTGTGTTGGGTTCCACCCCATCCCCAAACCGAACATGCATCAACTACGAGCAAGGAAGTAGATGTGCGACCTAGGTGACTGTGCGGACCCCACATGTGAACCAAAGAAAAAAACATGTCAATACGGAACTGATGTACATACGACAACTCCTATATGATATGCGTATGTACGATTGAGCATCTGGAGGTGTGCTGCCACCTGCTTCCTCACACGAAGGGTTGGATCTTGTGTTTCGTACACGGATCGGACTGAAATTGTCGTGTGCATAGCAAGGTTCATGTCAATAAGGCTGAGTTTGGCATCTAAGTCTAGGCAACAAATACTTTTGGGTTCCAACGGCCATCTACAAGGTATTTGCTATAGGCCTACTTGCTCCGGCTGTCGAAGCCCAATAACTACAAATGGGCCTTTCTGCTCATGCAATGTTGGCCCTTTTCTAAAGAACCACAGATCCTATGATTGGCAAAAAACAAAAACACGGAGATTCTACATAAAAGTTGTTTGTATTTATTTTGAATTATTGGGTTGCAATTTTTGAAACTGCTCATGGCCAATATGAAAATCCTTGATCGCTCCATACCCACATAGATCACGGTATTTTCAAAAATTCATAAAGTGGATTTGAAATTTAAAACATATCCTAATAATTCCATGATTTATTCTATTAACTTGCAAGATCTTGGAGCGAAAGAGCTTGTATTAGTCTGCGAAAATAATACTGATAAACCTGTCGTTAACAAGAAATGAAGGTTTATCGTTCAGAGAGGATGCCATGTGGGACCCATGAGACAGTAGCGTCCTCAACGTTTCAAAGAAAAAGGCAAGTAGCCCGAAAATAGGGGTAAAAAATAAATCCTACAAAGGAAACATTTATAGTTCATAGAGGCTGACATGTGGGACCGATCTGCCAGCTGCATCCTCATCATTTCGAAGTCGGCAGGGATCAGAAGAAAAAGGCAAATAGCCAGAAATTAGGGGTAAAAAATAAATCCAAAAAGGAAACTTTTATTCTTAATAGAGGATGACATGTGGGACCGACCTGCCAGCAGCGTCCTCATCGTTTCAAAGGCCGCAGGGGATCAAAAGAAAAAGGCAAATAGCCAGAAATTAGGGGTAAAAAATAAATCCAACAAAGGAAAGGTTTATTGTTCATAGAGGCTGACATGTGGGACCCATGAGCCAGCGGCGACCTCAATTTCAAAGGCGGCATATGATCGAAAAGAAAAAGGCAAGTTAGCAAAAATCAGTGGGTAAAAAAAATCTAAGAAATGAAACTTTATTGTACAGTCCCAGTGTGTAAAAAAAAGGCAAATAGCCAGAAATTAGGGGTAAAAAATAAATCCAACAAAGGAAAGGTTTGTTGTCCATAGAGGCTGACATGTGGGACCCAGCGGCGACCTCAATTTCAAAGGCGGCATATGATCGAAAAGAAAAAGGCAAGTTCAGGATCCAAAGATAATCCAAGAAAAGAAAACTTTATTGTACATAGAGGGGATGACATACGGTCCCATGAGCCAAAGATCTTACTCAACGTTTGCAGGCGCATGAGATCAAAAGAAAGGAAACTGCCCAGTCATCGTATAAAATAATCCAAGAAAAGTAACTTTATTAGCCATAGAGGATGACATAAGGTCCCACTCTATACAAGCTCTTTCGCCTACATCTGGCAGTTGATTGTACATAGAGATGACATGCGGGCCCTGAGCGGTCGCCAGCCTTAATCAATGTAGCCTGGGCGCAGGGGATCAAAGAAAAAGAAATACCAAAAATAGCTTATAAAAGAAAAAAACTAAAGCTTCTCAACGTTTCAGAGGCTGCATGAGATCGAAAGAAAAAGGCAAGTGACCAAAAATAAGGGGGTAAAAAAAATCCAAGAAAAGAGACTTGATTGTACATAGAGGATGACATGCGGGTCCCATCAGTCAGCAGCTTACTCAACGTTTCCAAGGCGGCAGGGGATCAAAAGAAAATGGAAATAGCTAAAGATCAGAGGGTGAAAAAAATCCAAGAAAAGAAACTTTTATAGTACATAGAGGATGACATGCGGGTCCCATGAGCCAGCAGGTTCCGCAACATTTTCAAAGGCGGCATGAGATCGAAAGAAAAAGGCAAGTGACCAAAAATCAGAGGGTGAAAAATAATCGAAGAAAAGAAACTTTTATTGTACATAGAGGATGACATGCTGTCCCATTTTGCAGCAGAGGTCCCAACTTTTCAAATGCGGCTTGAGATCAAAAGAAAAAGAAAGTAGCCAGAAATTAGGGGATAAAAAAAACTCGAAGAAAAGAAAGTTGATTGTACATAGAGGATGACATGCGGGACCCACGAGTTAGCAGCTTACTCAACGTTTCCAAGGCGGCAGGGGATCAAAAGAAAAAGGAAATAGCCAAAAATCAGAGAGTGAAAAAAAACCCTAGAAAATAAACTTTTGTAGTACATAGAGGATGACATGCGGGTCCCATGAGCCAGCAGCGGCCTCAACGTTTCAAACGCAGTATGGGATCGAAAGAAAGTAGCAAGTGACCAAATATCAGACAAAATAACCCAAGAAAAGAAATTTGATTGTACATAGAGGATGACGTGCGGGTCCCATTTTGCAGCAGCTGTCCCAACGTTTCAAATGTGCTTGAGATCAAAGAAAGAGTGAGAGCGAAATTAGGGTCAAAAACTCCAAGAAAGGAAAGTTTTATCGATGAGCCAGCAGAGTCCTCAACGTTTCAAAGGCGGCAGGGGATCAAAAGAAAAAGGAAATAGCCAAAAATCAGAGGGTGAAAACAAGAAATCAAACTTTTATTGTACATAGAGGATGACATGCGTGTCCCATTTAGCAGAGTATTCTGAAACGTTCACTACAAGAAAAGTTGCCATGGCCGACGAAGTTGAAGTCGCGCCGTGGTTGCTGGTGTACCATGGCCGACGATTTTGGTCCCTCCGTGGTGCATGTCAAAACTTTTTTTTTCTCGTTTTTGAGGCCACCTAGCCCGACGAAAGCGGCCAAAACGTGGCGTATGGTGGCCCGGGACGTGGTGCATCTCGAAATCTCGGGTTCGCCGGCCGAGTCAACGCAAATCCGCACCGCCGAGGGATGTAGGGCCCAGATGGCAGCCTCTCTGGCATTGTTTTTTTTCTACATCGCGCCATCTCGTTCAACGTTCTCCGATCGAGCCGTTTACGATGCAGGATCATGGGTCCCGCATGTCATCCTCATGAACCAAAATTCTTTCTATTCTTGGATTTTTTGACCCCCTGATTTTTCTGGCTACTTCCTTTTTCTTTTGATCCCTTGCCGCCTTGGAAACTTGAGACCGCTGCTGCAAATGGGACCCGCATGTCATCCTCTATGTGCAATCAACTCTTCTTTTCTTGGAGTTTTTTTTGGCACCTCAAATTTGGTCACTTGCCTTTTCTTTCGATCCCTCGCCTCTCAACCTGATACCGTCGCTAATCGGGACCCGCATGTCATCCTCTATGTACTATAAAACTTTCTTTTCCTCTGGATTATTTTTGGCACCTCAAATTTGGTCACTTGCCTTTTTTTTCGATCCCCTGCTGCCTCAAACGGTGATACCGCTGCTGCTAAATGGGACCCGCATGTCATCCTCTATGTACTATAAAACTTTTTTCTTTTCTTGGATTATTTTTGGCACCTCATATTTGGTCACTTGCCTTTTTCTTTCGATCCCCTGCCGCCTCTCAAACGGTGATACCGCTGCTGCTAAATGGGACCCGCATGTCATCCTCTATGTACTATAAAACTTTCTTTTTTTCTTGGATTTTTTGGCACCTCATATTTGGTCACTTGACTTTTTCTTTTGATCCCCTGCCGCCTCTCAAACGTTGATACAGCTGCTGCTAAATGGGACCCGCATGTCATCCTCTATGTACTATAAAACTTTCTTTTCTTGGATTTTTTTGGCACCTCATATTTGGTCACTTGCCTTTTTCTTTCGATCCCCTGCCGCCTCTCAAACGCGGTGATACCGCTGCTGCTAAATGGGACCCGCATGTCATCCTCTATGTACTATAAAACTTTCTTTTCTTGGATTTTTTTGGCACCTCATATTTGGTCACTTGACTTTTTCTTTCGATCCCCCGCCGCCTCTCAAACAAAGGATACCGCTGCCGCTAAATGGGACCCGCATGTCATCCTCTTTGGTATTATAAAACTTTCTTTTCTTGAATTATTTTTGGCCCTCATATTTTTTCACTTGCCTTTTCTTCGATCCCCTCGCCGCCTCCTCAAACGGTGATACCGCCGTTGCTAAATGGACCCGCATGTCATCCCTCTATGTACTATAAAACTTTCTTTTCTTGAATTATTTTTGGCTCCTGATATTTTTTCACTTGCCTTTTTCTTTCGATCTCATGCCACGTTTGAAACGTTGAGGAACCTGCAGGCTCATGGGACCCGCATGTCATCCTCTATGTACTATAAAAGTTCTTTTTCTTGGTTTTTTTTCACCATCTGATTTTTGGCAATTTCTTTTTTTTCTTTTGATCCCCGCCGCCTCTCAAACGCTGATACCGCTGCCGCTAAATGGGACCCGCATGTCATCCTCTATGTACTATAAAATCCCTTTTCTTTTTCTCTTGAATTATTTTGTCTTTCTTTTTCATATTTGGTCACTCTGCCTTTTCTTCGATCTCATGCCAAGCTTGGAACGTTGAGGAACCCACGGCTCATGGGACCCGCATGTCATCCCTTATGTACTATAAAAGCTTTCTTATTTTCTTTTTATTTTTTTCACCCTCTCGATTTTGGGTTATTTCTTTCGATCCCCGCCGCTTTGAAACGATGGTAAGTCGTCGAATTGCTGGGACCCGTATGTCATCCTCTATGTACAATCAACTTTTTTTTTTTGATCTCAAGCCGCATTTGAAACGCTGAGACCGCACAATGGGACCCGCATGTCATCCTCAATGTACTATAAAACTTTCTTTTGTTATCTTTTGGCTCCCGGGAGTATTTGTCACTTGCCTTTTCTTTCGATCTCATGCCGCCTTTGAAACGTTGGATGCTGCTGGCTCATGGGTCCCGCATGTCATCCTCACGCAATACAAAAGCTTTTCTTGAGTTATTTACCCCCACTGCTATTTGCCTTTTTCTTTTGATCTCATGCCGCCTTTGAAATGAGGACGCTATTGGCAGGTCGGTCCCACATGTCATCCTCTATGTAAAACAATAAAAGTTTCCTTTGATGGATTTATTTTGAACCCCTCATTAATTTCTGGATATTTCCCCTGCCGCCTTGGAATCGTTGAGGATGCTGCTGCCTCATGGGTCCCGCATGTCATCCTCTCAGAACGGTAAATGTTTATTTTCTTGGATTTTGTTGACCAAACGATTTTTGGCTTATTTTTTCTTTCGATCACCTGCAGCCTTTAAAACGTTGAGGACGCCGCTGGCTCACGGGTCCCACATGTCAACCTCTATGAACAATAAACGCTGAGGATGCTGCTGCCTCATGGGTCCCGCATGTCATCCTCTCAGAACGAAAATGTTTCTTTTCTTGGATTTTTTACCAACAGATTTTTGGTTTATTTTTTCTTTCCATCCCCTGCCGCCTTTAAAACGTTGACGACGCTGCTGTTGGCTCATGGGTCCCCGATGTCAGCCTCCCCGTACAAGAAACATATGATATCTTGATTATTTTGCAGACAATAAACAATGTATTGCGCTCTGAGCTATTTCAAACGGATAATTAAATCTTTATTTTTACATAAACAAACTTATATGTTGAATCTCCTTGTTTTTTTGTCTTTGCGAAGCATAGGACTTTCCTGTTTTTTTTAGAAAATTCGGAACTTTCCTGTTTTGGAGTGGGCTGAAATTGTACGAGTCAAAAGGCCAAGCAGGATAGTTCGAAAGCCCAGATGTCCAGATGCAGCCCAATTGAAATCTTTCTTCTTGGATTTTTTTCACCCCCTGATTTCTGGCTACTTCATTTTTCTTTTGGTCCTGTGCCGCCTTGGAAACGTTGAGACCGCTGCTGCAAAATGGGACCCGCATGTCATCCTCAATGTACAGTAAAATTTCTTTTCTTAGATTATTTTTGGCTCCTGATATTTGGTCACTTGCCTTTTTCTTTCGATCCCGTGCAGCCTCTCAAACGGTGATACCGCTGCTGCAAAATGGGACCCGCATGTCATCCTCTACGTACAATAAACTTTCTTTTCTTGGATTATTTTTGGCTCCTGATATTTGGTCACTTGCCTTTTTTTCTTTCGATCTCATGCCACGTTTGAAACTTTGAGGAACCTGCTGGCTCGTGGGACCCGCATGTCATCCTCTATGTGCTATAAAAGTTTATTTTCTATGGTTTTTTTTCACTCTCTGATTTTTGTCTATTTCCTTTTTCTTTTGATGTCTCCACGCTTTGGAAAGCCTTGGGAGTGTTGCTGGCTATGGGACCTGTTATCCTCTGTGTACAATCAAGTTTTTCTTGAATTATTTTTAGCTCCCGATATTTCGTTGTTTACTCTCTGTCTTTTCTTTCGATCTCATGCCACATTTGAAACGTTCAATGCCTATGAACTAGATGTCATCCTCTATGTGCTATAAAACTTTCCTCTTTGCTGGATTTTTTCACTCCTCTGATTTTTGGCTTACCTTTTCTTTTGATCCCCGCCCCTTTGAAACGTTATAAGTCACGGGCTCAAGGACCTGTGATGTCATCCACTATGTACTATAAAACTTTCTTTTCTTTTTTGACACCTCATATTTGGTCACTTGCCTTTTCTTTCGATCGTCGTCGTATCTCAACGTTGATACAGCTGTTTATATAACCTTATGTCATCCGCTTATGTACATTCAAGTTTCTTTTCTTGGACTATTTTTGGCTCTTGATATTTGGTCACTTGCCTTTTTCTTTCGATCTCATGCCACGTTTGAAACGTTGAGGAACCTGCTGCTAAATGGGACCCTCATGTCATCCTCTATGTCCATCAACTTTCTTTTCTTGGATTA